>JAYKKT010000085.1:7510000-7807500 GCA_036023115.1 Brasenia schreberi | reverse complement strand
AAGAACAATTTTTGATCACTGAGAACTCCCTCAAATTGGTCTAGCCGGTGCAGGAGAAGCACAAGGTCGAAGCATTGGTTTTATGCAAGAAAATCATGGTTTGGGAACATGGGTCCTAAGAAAAAGAACATGAAAGAATTATGTTGGTCTGAACCCATATCTGACCTATATAAAAAAGTCTTATATATAGCGTGAGAGAGTAGTATCTGCATAATATTTAAATTGCATGATCTTACTAAAACATTTTCATGGTTTGATTTTTGAGATCAACGATTGAGATTTGAATTACTTTGTATTTAATGTAAATGGTGTATTAATGCAAAGTACAAAGTATAATGATACATTTAATATAAATCTCTATTGTTCAATTTTTAAGAGTTAACATTGAAGATGTTTATATAGGATTATATACCGAAATACATTATTCATTTACTACTTTTCTTTTATATATATATATATATATATATATGTACCAAACAAACACATACAAACATGTCTGATTCTAGGTAAACCAAAACTAATAGTTCTGAACCATTGATTTCGGTTCTCCCAAAACCTAAAACTAGAACCAACTTGGTTTCATTTCAAATCCACCGATGCCACTTTTGGTTTCATTTGTCCAAAACCATATGAAACTTTTGAAAAATAATAGAAAAGTACTGAACCAGTGGTCCCGCTTCACACAAATGGAACCATGACCTAACCAAAGGGACCCCGGTATGGTTATGGTTTCATTTAGTTTCAAATCAGATATTTCTATAGAATATATGTGTGTACTCTTCGAATAGGAATCAATTTTCTGAAAGATCCTGGCTTTCGTGCTTTGGTGGGTCGTCCGAGATCCTTTCGATGACCTATGTTGAAGGGATATCTATATGATCCGATCGATTGCGCAAGGCCCGCGGTAGCAACAGAACCGGGGAAAGTATACAGAAAAGACAGTTCTTTTCTATTATCTTAGTATTAGTTAGTGATCCCGGCTCGGTGAGTCCTTTCTTCCGTGATGAACTGTTGGCACCAGTCCTACATTTTGTCTCTGTGAACCGAGGAGAAAGGGGGGCTCAGCGGGAAGAGGATTGTAACATGAGAGAGCAAGGAGGTCAACCTGTTTCAAATATACAACACGGATTCTGGCAATGCAATGTAGATATATAGTGATTAAATCTTGCCCACCACTCATGTTCGACCATTTTTTTTTAGGATCATGAGTGTATTAAAATTATCTTTTATCTATTGGCACCTAAGTTTGTTAGCATACACTATATTCCTTTTCTCTTTCTCTCTCTTTCTATATGTATGTACTTATGTTTGTATATAGTGATTGAATCTTATCCACCGCTGATACTGCTCACTTATGGTTGACATTTATTTTTTGGTGTATGAGTATAATAATATTATCTTTTATTCTCTTTTTGAAAATGTTAATTATACTCATACCACCAAAAATCAATGAAGATGCTTATATTAGAGGTGGGTTAGTTTCAATTTTCTTGCATATATGTGTAACAACATATTTACGTGTTAATATATCAAAATAAATTTCTACCATCCATTTTAAGAGATGGATGATTAAGATTAAAATTTAAAAAGCAATAAATATATGTATATTTTTTTAAAGTATATTTTACTCACATGAACACTTTTTGTGTTTTAAATTAAAATATCAATCATCCGTTGCTCCAAGATGAATGGATGATAATTTTTTAATATTCTAGTAGTTAAGTGTGCTACCCTACACTAAGTTCTCTAGATATATATATATATATATATATATATATATATATATATATATATATATATATATATATATATATATATATATATATATATATATATATATGGTTGTGCATAAAATAAGTTTTTTAATATATGGGTTGCACTTGGATCATGGTTGTTAGGTCTTTCATATGGAGGGTTTCGAGTCAACCTGTTTTTGACTTGGACCTAGACTTGGACCCAGACTGACCATGTTCGAATAAGATCCACAAACCCAATTTTCAACGGCTACTTAATACCTTTTATACTAGTAAATTTCCTAGATTGAACTGGATTGATACGTGTACACCTTTTTGCCGCTTTCTCCAAACAAGCCCCAGTCATTTTCATTAATTATAAGAATACCCTTTCTATTGAAAACGAAACACTCTCTCTCCTCCCACATGAAATATCTTTTAACTCCTACTTTTAGCGATTCTTTCGGTCATTCTTCGCTTCCCATTGGAAATAGAATTAGTTGATTGGGCAAGCGGATTTGTTATATGAAGTGATAGATTATGCGTTATTGACTGCTATTATCTATTATCTAATGTTCGCAACCACACACAAACAACTTTCACATGCCATGGGGTGAAATGACTTATTGATACTTTACGATATCCACAAGATACTTGGTCTTCCAATAGAGGGTCAACTTATTACCTTGACATAAGAGATGATGGTTGAAGCAAGGAAGATATTTTAAGTGATATGTTGGGAATGAGCATCGATAAAGCCGTATATGAGATTAAGTTCGGTCTGTTAAGCTTGAGGTGCTATGAACTAATTTTTTAAGAAGGATAGCGAGTAACGAAGATAAGACCTTATGTTATTTATTATATCACTTAGGGTGTAAAATATATTAGGATAAGTATAGAGATAGGATGTCAATAACATATCATACTCTTTTACTATAAGTTCAAGAGTGTTTTATCATATCAACATAATGCATGATTAAAATTCTTAATTATTCAATGACTTCTTTAATTCTATAATCTATAACTCTATCAAAGAATATAATTATTTTCAAATTGTGTCAAATATGCTAGATGAGGTACTAATAAACCATTTCAACCTTGTGTGTATACTTTCCACCCTGACAAATATGAATATACAATCACTATATATTTGAATAATAGTAGATCATATGAATGCATTGAAAACCAAATTCACATTTCAATATCATGGAAATGCATAAAGTAGATACATGGAATGAAGATATGTGAATACAATATCACTGATAGTATATGAATAAGAGATTTTATGATGTCATGTATGATAATGGTTAATGTGTAGATCATATAATAGTTGTTATAAAATACTTCGAAAATCATTATCTTTCTTAATTTTCATCCTTGCGTTATAATTACGCCTTGTTATACTCATATTTTTCTCGTCTACCCACTTCAGATACTTTAAAATGTACTTCAATTTGTAATGACCGTAGGTGAGGTATTTTTTTATACTATACTCAAAGTTACTCAATCTCTTTACAAAATCATTTCCTTCAAGATACAAGCTTAAAGGGTAGTTATGTGTCCCATTCACTACATGTAACTTCCAATAACCATTCCCTCCACCCTTTCTTCTTAATAAGAAGGGACAAGTGACCTTCTTAATATCTATCTACCTAGTACTTTCAACATTAATATTTGAATTTTGCCTATACTTACCATTCTTTTTACACCGAAGTTCATACCTTTCTTATTACGGCTTTGCTCTTCGAATAACTAATAATAGTAATAATATTATACTTACTCCCAACTAGTCTTACATAATCAATAAGTTTATTATGACTCCTAAATATGTCGTCCATCGCAAACACAAGGGAATAGTCTAACCCATCACCTTTATAATCAATAAATTAATCTTCTAACTCTTTTGCAAACCAATCAACAAATACATCATCTGGTGCATTGAAATCACTATCACATTTTTAGTCATCGTATGATAAATACGTTGATCAATCTTCTTTTTCTATGAATCACCTCTATCATAAGTGCTTCTATTTGAGTTGTTTGTGAATTTGCAATAAAGACATGAATATCATATATGAGTGATATGACGAATGAAAATTGGTAGCTCTACGGAGAAGAGAGAGAAAATGCCATGGAGGTATTATAGACATTTACAAAAAGATAGTAAAGAACCGGTGCATTGAAATCACTATCACATTTTGAGTCATCGTATGATAAATACGTTGATCAATATTCTTTTTCTATGAATCGCTTCTATCATAAGTGATTCTATTTGAGTTGTTTGTGAATTTGTAATAAAAAAAATGAATATCATATATGAGTGATATGACAAATGAAAATTGGTGGCTCTACGGAGAAGAGAGAGAAACTGCCATGGAGGTATTATGGACATTTACAAAAAGCATAATAAAAAAGGTGTGATGTTGTAGGGGTATTTTAAGTATTTATAAAAATCAAGGTGGAGATATAGTAATCCTTAAATTTCAGTTTTTGGTGACTTGAAGACAAAACTATGGGGGATAACTTGACATAACACACTCTCTCTCTCTCTCGTTTTAATTCTTCTTTTACAAGGAGAGGCCGGAGACTTAAACAAACGTGCATGTAACTCCCATCTGCAGCGTGTGAGTCGAAGGGCCCAGCCAGTTGAGGTAAACCTCTCTGCGTGCTGAGTGCTACCTCTAGTATCAAACGTACCCGAAAAGCATTTAGCAGCATTGATGTTACTAATAAATGAAAGAGAAAATTAAAGCATCGGAAGTTACACGACAAGTTACTTACGTTGCATACACGAAAGAGAGGGTATAAGAAGGCGTGTCAATGCCTCTCAACCTATCTCTCACTCTCTCTCTTTTTCTGCCCTTCAACAATTGAGAGAGAGGGAGAGAGGTTTATGTTCGACGGTAGCGTCAATGGCCGAGCTGGGTAAGAAAAAGGTGGGAGTGGCCAACATGAGGGCTGTGCTGGCGGTGTTGATGGTAGCGATGCTGCTAGGCAAGCACACAGCGGAGGCCGTAGACATTTCGAAATTTCCGGAGGCGTTGCTTGAGTGGATGGAATCCATGCATTGGAACTCCATGCCATTGTGGTTAAGATCATTGATAAACGGAATGCTATTCGGATTGTAAGTACCCTCAACTCATTAATTATGGCAACAGAATTTTGTTTTATTTTATTGTCTTATCCTTTTCATTTGACACCAGCTCGCCGGATAACTGCGTTCGAAAGTGCTTGGAGGACACAGCTACAAGATTTCCCTACGTCGCTAAGCGAGCGAGGCTAAATTTCTGCGCTTATCAGTGCCCCTATTGGACTTCTGTTTGGTATTGTCCGTGGGCTCCTCACCCTCCGGCACCTCACCGCCGATCTCCTCTTGCAGCCAACACCACCACTAATAACAACTGATCAGCAGAAGCAATCATATTATAAGATGGCTAATTGTTTCCCGCTTTTCCTACCTTGATTAAGTGAGCCATGAGTGTGTTGTTCTTGATACGAGGGATGTTTATGTCAATAAGTGCTGAAGATGCGTGCCACTTCGTTAACTGTATTGTGCAACAAGTAGCACCATTCTATATATCAATAAAATCAAAATACTTAAGAGCCAAAAAAGAATTCCAGCTTCTATTCTTGCTACAATTAGTGCACAAATCTCTTAAATTCCTATTTATATAAAGAAGAGAAACTCATTCCGAGTTTTCCCTTCACATTTCACGCTACGTATGCATCCATGCCACATCATAAGCAGACAATTGTAGTGCTTACATTCTCACGGAATGTCTCTTCGAGTATCTGTTTGTTATTCCATTGAGTCCTCTCTCTCTCTCTCTTTGTTACTCCCCTTTCTCATCCGTTGGATCAAGTGAATCCATGATTCAAAAGAACAGTTATTATTTTTCAGCCTTTCTCTCTCTCTCTCTCTCATTTATATCCTCCCTAGATTTTGCATCACCATGGTCATTCTGAGACCTCGTAGGTTACCCCAATCGCCATTATTAAACTCGGCCCAATGTATAAATGAAAAGATACTTCCATCATCAGGTCCTTATCAGTCTTGTTCTTAGTTCAATGGATTCATTCGTTTCACATATAAGGACCATGATGTCTTCTAGAAGCACAAATAACCAAAGACACCATGGTTTTTTTTTCAGCAAGAAAGCAGATTATAATCACAAACTTAAAATTAATAAATTGATGCATCAAAATTTCGTAGGCATATCTCTTTGACAAAGACAATGCATGAACCTCTGCTGTCAGTGAAATCGGATAACCTCATATGGCACAAAGATTCTGTTATCTGATGGAGTGTGGGCGCGAGGACGTACTGCTACCCTCAAGTGGATGAAGCATGCTGGGTCCCTGGGACTTACTGAAATTGGACAATCTCATACGACTGATTCTGTTGCTTACCTCATTGATCTTTAAAGTGGATAACTACTTCTATTTATAGTTGATGATGGGCAAACTCTAGATTCTTATCGACTCTAGTAAATTATTTTTTATAACATCATTGGGCAAGTTTCCATTAGGCAAGTTTCAGATCCTTCACTACTCCTTTACATCGATTTTTGTAACTCATGGAGTAGTAGTTCCCTATAATTCTTGGATAGTGGACATGCACATATCTTTTAGGAGGTAGTTATTCATCATATCTCTTTACAATTTTTTGCATCTAACACATGTCTTGTATAATCTTTAGCTTGAGACAGTCGTATCGAGGGTGGAGGTTGTATAACTTGATGGACGGCCAAAAATTGAAATAAGTTTAGTGTTAGAAACCAAGGTACTTATATCCACTTTACAACTCATATCTTGTTTTTATCGGCCGAGAATGATATTAGCTGATTTTGAGTTACCACATTGGTAACTCATGAAGTAGGCCATGGGATCAACCTTGAAGTCCAGAAGATAAGAACCACTAGATCTTTTTCATCCTAAAATGTCAGCTTTGCGCTAAAGAAATTCCTTAGTTGTCGTGAAGCTGAGTATCGGGTTGACCCGATCACTCGAGGCCACTTCTTGATGAGGAGGTTGAGTACTCGGAATTTGAGCTTATTTCAATATTGGCTTAATGCACCTCATCATCCTTGTCATCTTCTAAATCACTGTTGTCATCATTCTTATAGTTATTAGGAGTTCACTCATTTGCTTTTTGTGATTCTCCGATATACAACCGATAATATAAGTGCCTTCTGTAGTAATTATAGAGTTGATTAGTCGTGTATGTAAACATATTGCCTATCTCATCACTGCTAAACTCAATGGCATACACCTGGGCCAGCTGTGGTGACATAAGTACTGGTTGCACTTCAGCCAAGTTTATTGGATAAACTAGACTATCAACTAAGCCATTTGCTTGTTGGGCAGTCATTGGAAAAATGAGGGACTATATGAGGTAGTCACCTCCCGAGAAAGTATGTATGGATAACCAGCCATATAATTATGTAAATTAGTTGTCTTATAAGTAAATGGAGTCAAGTAACTTGCCAAATCCATACTGTCACAAACGAGTACATATAGTAGGCTTATCCATCATGTGTAATGGTTGATCTTGGCATAGGATAGTATATAAAATCATTATTTTGTAAGGTGATTGTACTTCGAGTAGATGGATTTGGATGACCATCCCAAAAGGTAGTATGAGGCATAAACACTTGCCTACCAGTTGATTTAAAGCCATCAGAATCACTCGGTATTAATGGCAGGCTCATCCATCGGCCATAGGTCATCACTTCGTCAAGAGTTGATGGGAGATTGTTCACCGTCATTGGCTTTAATATAGGATCGGTCATTTTATCCACAATAAAACCCCATCAAGAACTGATTTGTCATCGGCTATCACTCAAAGATTGATGGTTTCTTCATCTTCTAAGAAGTAGTATCGAGCTGATTAAAAATCTTCAATGGTGTCATCAATGACGATTTTTTGTCATCTTGAAATTCATGGCATGTCACCAACTCTATGTCAATACTTGGTGTTATCGATAGCCAAATCCATTGATTTAGGATCAACCAAATCTACATGAGTTGCTTGATAACTTGGTTGAGGCAAAATATTAGTTGAATCAATGGCTCCATCAACTAAGCCATGTATACTTGTTAGCTCCTTAGTTGATATTTTTGATGGCAATGAAACAGACTCTCTACCAAATGAGCAATATATACTTTGTCTTTCCTAGCAATCTTTCTTAACACAATCGAAGATTACATTCATGACTTCAAAATTAGTGGTTTCCCTAGGGTAACTAGTCGAGTAGGTGTACTCACTCTTTCTAAGATGAATGACCAGCTCTTCAATCAGGAGTTGCTCCTTAAGTATAAGAGTATGTGCAACTATTTGGTATACCTTCTTGATAGTTGGCAGTTGTCTCACTAACTATTGCATAAGGATAACTTGCTGAATAGGTAGTTGATAAAGGTGGTCCCTCTCCATATGATGAACAACCAGCCCACTAACTTATTTGAGGCACAATTGCCCCTGAGTATGAAAGGACAACCATTTGGTATGTAACCAATCCATGAGGTCTCATTGGGCATGCCATTTTGCTGTCACTAAAATCGCACAATTTCATATGGTACAAAGATCTTGTTATATGATGGAGTGTGGGAAGTACGAGAGACCATTGATCGTTGTCCTCAAGAAGATAATATGTGCTAGGGGTTCTTGGGACCATGACTGATCATATTCTAGTGCAGATTGATCATTATTGAGTTCATGAGAGATTTTTAGGACTTTCTCTGAGCGGTCTCAAGCTTATGCTGAGGTTCGGGCTCAATTCAGGTTGAAACCTTGGGAACACACCACATTTGAGTCACCTCGAGGCGGGGATCATGTGAGCCATAGTCTGTAGGATAAGGTTACATGGTTTTGACCATATCTCCCTCGACATACTTCATATCAATACAATTTTTTAGTGAATTGGAACTTAGACATATAAAGCTATCGAACGAACCAAACCTGGTGATTATGATAAGAATTGGAATTTTGGTGATTTTTCAATCTTATCTAGATTTCATTGGCAACCTAGTTAAAGTCATCCTAATAGAATAAGCTTGTCTTTGCTATAACTCCTTTGTTACATGGTTCTTGATATCACAAAAATTCGACGTAGAGACCTTTCTAAAGGATCATGATTCGGGCAATTCCGGTTATAATGGCTAAGTTCTAGCCATTCCTTGGGAAGGTAAGCTCAATTGACAAAAGTCTCGAGTGCCTCTAATATGGTCTCATTGTTTCTATTGTATCTTAGTCTTCTAAACTCCGATTTGAATGGTTCTTATTATGCTAGAAGACGTGATGAGCTTTTTAGATGTTTAGGAATCAAGGAAATATGCTTAGAAATGGATTTTTCAGTAAATTTCACAGCTATGGGGAGATTTTGAGATAGTGATGATTGTGGGTTTGCTTATGCAACTGAATGCATAAAGACCAAACTCACAAAGGAGACAGTTGAAAATAGAAAGGAGAATAACATTGATAAAGCAGAGGCTAAATTTATAAAAACTAGAAAAGAAAGAAAATAAACATGTTGATTATGATGCTTGCTTGATTGATTTTTAAGGTGGGTAACCACTCCTATTTATATTTGATGGTGGGAAAACTTGAGATCCTTGTCAACTCTTTTAAATAAGTTTTTGTAACTTCCATTGGGTAAGTTCTAGATCCTTGTCATTTAATATATTTGATATGTAGGATTCTTCTAATCATTAATTAATGATGCTTGGTTATTGTTGAACTTAATGTTAAATAATGATGCTTGGACCTAATTAAGCTCATGATATATTAATTATATTTAGATCATGTTAAGTATTTCTATATGTTTATTTGATATATCTTTGATAAATGTGAAAGTCATGTGTGTGCGAGGGAATTGTGCATGTGAATACGAATAAATAATTTTTAGTATCATATTGATGATTGGAAGAATCCTACATATCATTTTATATAGATAATAACTCATGACCGTTAGTTTAGAAAGCCTGGGGAGACATGGATGACCACACACCATGCTTGGGCTCAGAAATTGTCTTTAGTATTCTTTTACACACAAAAAAGTATTGATCTAAGGTCAAATAGTTTCTTCATGAAAAGATATGAAGCAATTACGGGATGGACCCAAGGAAGTGGGATTCTTGGAGCAGATCTGAGATTTGTTGGCTTCATTATAAAACCTAATTAGGGCTCTATAATCAAGATAGTTAATGCACTCTCTCCTCTCGCTCTTTGCACTCTTCGCATACTTTCATGTACATGCTCCCGTCATGTGATGATTTTATCTTGAGAGAAATATATTGGTATTCGTGCAATAGCGGGGTATTGATTTCTCTATGATAAGTATGTAAGGACGACTCAATGAGATAAGTTCATCACTCATTTTCATTTTGTTTTGCTTATGCCTTGCACTATTTGCTTATGTACATGTGGCTTTTGTTAATGTCGGCATATTACTATTTACTTATTGCTTATTACTTGTTTACTCATGTAGCCTTAGGGCTTGTTTCAACAAGAATGAGAATCGAAATTCCAACCAGAGGACCTCAGTCAAGAATACTTAATTGAAGAATTATCTCCTTGTACATTCTGCAAAGCCTGCCTTGTTTCTCTCACTTTTTCAATCAAAGATGGACATTTTCTTTGTGATGCATGGCGATTAGCCAATGTTTCTCATCATTTTCAACAATTTCTGTTATCTTCTTGCCTACTTCAACCGACTGCAAACGAGTTTAACGCGAAATTGCACACAATCTGCTTGCTCATTTAATCTGGACAATAACAACAAAACAGGGAACTTGGTGTTATTGACTGATTTCTGTTGGTACTGCAACACTTACGCTAATGAAAGTCAAACAAAAGAAAGCACCAAGAATCAATACCTTCAGTGCATATCCTTCCCATTTGGACTTAAAAACAAGTATTGTCAGTTATTCCTTTGAGAGAAAAATGTCAGAATTCCCACATAAGGTAAACATGGTTAGTTCTTAACCAGCCCAACAGGAAATGAATCAAATCTAGAACTGGCTGAATCCAGAATCGGTGAAACCAGAACCAGGCTAAAAGCCGAAGACCACCTGGTTCGGTCTCGGTTTTACCTTTTATAGAACCAGAACCAGTGGTTCTAAACTTCTAGTTCTGGTCTTTTTAAAAAAAGTTCTTATAATTTTAATATTTATAAAATTATTGGTTTGAAGCAATTTCAAACTCAAATGGGAATTGCCCCTAGAACCAATTACGGTTACAGTTCTAGGTTCCGGGCAAACCAGATTCCGAGACATCTAAGTCAAGGCATATGCTACACCATTTAAAGGAGGTAAAACCACATAGTTCAACTTGTGGTCTCTAGCACGACTACATGTTGGACCAGCTTGATATGGTAAGACGGCATAGCTCCTATTGTTCATAGTAGACATGGCCAATTTCTAAGCAGCCCGACGATTTCAACCAGAATTGGATCAGGCTAGGAACTGGTTGGACTCAGAACCGGAACTAGGCTTGGAATCGGGACTCACCTGGTTCTTGTTACAGTTATGGTTCCAGGTTGCGGGCAAACCGAACCAGACATGTCTAGTTCATAGCACTAGAGAGTTCAATCACCAAGCTTGCGATGGATTGTGTTCAGCCCAAGGAACCAATACATCAAACCATGAATGAAGAAATACATGAGAGAAGAAATTTAGTAGAACGACTAATGATTGTGAGGCCCCATTCTCGACCAGAAGGAGCACCAAATGGACCAGAAGAAACTAGTTGAACCGGCTTGAAACCCTAACGGAAAACAAGAATCTTTCCGTCGGTTATGATTCATGCTCTCCATATATAAAGCGGTGGTTGAAAACTGTCATGTCACTATGCTTTAAATATTTTTCCAAATCCCTTACTACAAACATATTGTTAGCTCAACGTAGGGCACTCCCTACAGTTGCAGTTGGTCGGGAGTTCGACTCCAAGAAGATGCATTTCTCTTATATTTCAACAAAAAAAGCTTGAAGTATTATTTTCCAAAGTCCCTTATCACAAACAGCGGTAGCTTACAACCTAATCCCTTGGAGAATGTGTCAAGTTGAACCAACAGATGCTTGGTTATATATGACTTTAAAAGGTCATGTCATATCGAGTCCCTTTCCATGTTGTGTCCGTTAATAGCCGAACACGGAACCAGTCTTCGTATGAAGACAAAGATTTGGGTATAGATCAGGTCCATAAATTAGAGACATTTAAAGGCAGTTTCAAGTCCGAATTCGATGTGGTTGAAATAATTGAGTTTGTATTTAAACATAGAAAATTAATACTAGGTTTTATCATGAATCACAGTCTATATTAGGGTGATTTGGAGAAGATAAGCATCATGAGATTTGAATTCGTATAGAACAGATAGGAAGCTTTATGTGTTCCCTTTTTGGATATTAAATGATCCATGTGATTAAGAATTATTTTGTAAATACATTGAAATGATCATATATGTGTATTAGGTGTGCTTGAAATTGTTTTGTTACTTGGGTTGGTGCACAATATGAGCGTGCTTATGTGTGAGTGAAACATTATCTATTATCGATCCACCCACTCAACATCAATATGAAATCTTGTCTGATGGCGTATGGACGAACCAGGTAGTATTAGTTCACAGGTCTTTGTGTATAGGGTGATGTGAGTCGTTGGCTACTTCATTCGGTCTTGTTAGTCCAACATGTAGTTTGTATTAGGCAACTCATATCGTGTTATATGACATGCCTAGGTTGGGGGCACATGGTCTAATATGGTAACCCAATGAGAGTATTGAGTTGTTTTCAAATAAAGTGGGTTTGGATATATGATTTTTGATATTTAAATTAAACTATTGATGGATTGAGACTTGGATTTTTTGACTTAATTGTGTTAAAGCATGTATAGTATTCGGATACCAAGAGGTTGGACTTTATGAGCCAGTGAGATGATCGTGAGAATCCTAGACTTGACAATGTTGAGGGTGTCATCGAAGGCTGCACAACTAAACATGAGGAGGATTCCAGAGACTCTTCTGACATGGTTAATGGTTGGACACATTAATGCTCTTGATAATGAAATTAGAATTGCATTATTGATGATTGTTTGACTGTGCATGAATGTTTATGATGATGATACTCCTTTGAATTGTGAGATAGATTTTTGTATTGTATTATGTATGATTTGAAATATGAATGTCTTTAGTGTACTAGTGGCTATGGAAAGATGGCATCTACCTATAAAGCATGGTTGTTGGTAGATATGACCGGTTAGGAACCGGTTCGGCAGTTTGAATCAGAACCAAACTGGTCCGCAAACCGGATGGAACCAAAACCGCAACTGGGTGGTTCCCAGTTCGGTTACAGTTTATGGATTTCAGAAACCGGCCCGAAACCGATACTACAACTGGTAGTTCGGTTTCGGTTCGAGCCACCTCCGGTTCTATAACCAAACCGCCAATTCAAAATTAGAGGTTTGGATCCAGATAATAAACTGTCAGTTCCAACCTGGAACCGACAGTAAAAAAAATTTAAAAGTAAGTGGGTGCCATGTGGCACTCGCTTATTTATTGACTTGACAACAACGACTGTCAATGTGACAGTTGCTGTCAAAATCAAAGGTGTACCTGGGTGCCATGTGGGACCCAAGTAGCGAATTGGTTGATCGCCTACTAGTTGCTAACAGCCAAGCCGGGTGCCAATTGGTCAGTGGGTGCCATGTGGTGCCCAGGTCACTCAATGTGTACCAGGTGCCATGTGGCACCTGGGTACTGGATGTTGACCGCCTTTAATTCAATTTTTTTAAATTTAATTTAATTTACTTTACATTTTAAAAAATAGTTAATATATTTAGATTGCAATGTAATATATATAGTTAAAGTTTAATTTAAATAATTACATTACTACTATATATACTACATATATTTTGTAATATAATATATGATGTATACACTTTTCACTCAAATTTCTCACTCAAACCCAAGAGCTTTGACACCCACCTTTTTCCCTCTCTAAACCTCTCCTTAGCAGCCTTTTCCCTCACTCCAACAGCCTATTCCCCAAAGTGCAGCAACTCCCAAGAAAATGAAGATCTCTCACTCCTCCTTGGCCTCTATTTATAGGCGAAGGGGGGGCCCTTCTGGGCCTTTCCATGGGACGGGTGATCTAAGACCCAACTTGATCCAATTCTTCATAGTCTTCACGTGAAATAGAGAGGAAAGTGGTCCCCTTTTGGTCAGCCATGGACCAGCTCTATGTGGGTTGGTTATGGACTTGATTGGGTGCACCTAGCCATAACTGACTAGGTGCCTTAAACCTCTACTTCAAATCGGTCGGTCCTTGCTTGCATTTGTTGATTTCTTAACTTGATCAATGGCTAGGTAATAAAGGGATTTTGATAAATTTTGGCCGAAGGATATAAGGTGAATAAGGCTAGAAAAATCTAATATTAGTTTGAATTAAAAACATTCGGTTCAAACAAGACTTGATGTTTAATTCAAACTGCTCAGGTCTAGCACTAGGTTTAATTAGGATGGATTTGATGAGGCCATCCATTCTTGATTTGATCTTGAGTAACGATATGATTTTTGACTTATCTTCATCATTGATTTTCGGCTTTACCTTCGTTGAATCGTCCCTACCTCGAAGCGGGCCCCACCTGTCGACTTGTTTTACTTCAATCTTCTAGTTTTTTGTACTTTTGACTTTATTTTGAAATATTTTAAAATCTTCATCTTAAATACTTTTAAAAATTTCATTTTAAAGCTAGAAGTTTTAAAACAAGT
Organism: Brasenia schreberi; assembly: GCA_036023115.1. Taxonomy (NCBI): domain Eukaryota; kingdom Viridiplantae; phylum Streptophyta; class Magnoliopsida; order Nymphaeales; family Cabombaceae; genus Brasenia; species Brasenia schreberi. The sequence continues at coordinate 7,793,006 of JAYKKT010000085.1, read as the reverse complement.
CAGCTTTCGAATTTTGCAGTATTTTCAGAAAAAAATTATTTAGGGTGTTTATAGATGCCCCTCTTTGTTATTAATCTAAATTTATTTTGATAATGGCAAATAAGAAAATACCCTTTTTTATTTACTTCCCAAATTTTCTTGAGAATATAAATCATCCTTCATTTCATAAAATCATTTTCCTTGGATTGTAGAAGAGGGGATTTTAGCCAAAGGAGACTTGACACATACTAGGTGCTAGTCCTGTACATGATCATGCATGGACGACTTTGTATACATGTATGGTGTGTGTGATGCAAATGAAGTGTGAGGTTTTAGAGACTCACTTAAGATCTGGGTGAGCTTGGGGAAAAACTTATGAAGGTCGGTTGCCCCATGTAAGACAATCCCATGTTGTTTTGACATTTCGGGTTTTCAAAATTCGTTTTCAAAGGGAACTCCTTTTAGTTTCTATCAAAAGGACTTCCAATTTTTCATATTTCCCTTCATTTGGGTTTTAATACCCATTACTTAGCAAAGGTTTTTGTAGGAAATTTTAAAAAACATTTCAAAATTCCATTTCCCACACAACAAAGTCTAATTTTCAAACAAAATGAAATCCAAATAAGTAGATTCTATTCCTACTTTAGGATTTTCATAGATAAACCTTTCAACATTTGGGTTCAATTCTTTGTTATTATTTGTATAAGTTATATTAAAAATTATATCTTGCTTGAGTTACATATGGAGACATGGCAGCGATTGCTTGACCAAAACATAGGTAGGGTGGAGTGATTGTATTTTAATTATCTCATTGGAATTCAAAACTATATTGTAATTTGGAGGATGCTAAAATTGGTTATTTAGTGGACTTGGCTATCCATTCATTCATTTCAGCAATCATGTATAAGAAAAAGCCACAATGAAAATATTTCCTCATGAAAAAAGGCAGAGAGAGTGAAGGAGAATTGGTGATCTGATAATGCATACATCTAATTTTGATATAAAAGATCCTTAACTTTCCCAAGTTACAACTCAAAAAGAAAGAATGTATGTTAAGCGTTAGATTAGAGGGTTGTTGATGCAAAAATTGTAAAGGAATTTGAGGAATAACTACCTAGTAATAGATATAGCTAAAACTACCAACTAAAAGATAAACGTATGTCCACTATTCAAGAATCATGAGCAACTAGTCTATGAATTATAGAAACGGATGCAAAGGAGTAGAGAAGGATCTAGAACTTACCCAATAGAAGTTACAAAAACTGATTTACAAGAGTTGACAAGGATCTCAAGTTTTCCCACCATCAAATATAAATAGGAGTGGTTACCCACCTTAAAAATCAATCAATCAAGCATCATAATCAACATGTTTATTTTCTTTCTTTTCTAGTTTTTATAAAGTTAGACTCTGCTTTATCAATGCAATTCTCCTTTATGAGTTTGGTCTTTATGCATTCAGTTGCATAAGCAAACCCACAACCATCACTATGTCAAAATCACCTCATAGCTGTGAAATTCACTGAAAAATCCATTTCTAAGCACATTTCCTCGATTCCTAAACATCTAGAAAGCTCATCAAGTCTTCTAGCATAATAAGAACCATTCAAATTAGAGTTTACAAGACTAAGATAGACCATATTAGAGGCACTCGAGACTTTTGTCAATTGAGAAGGAATGGCTGGAACTTAGCCATTTACAGCCTGAATTGCCCGAGTCATGATCCTTTAGAAAGGTCTCTACGTCTTATTTTTGTGATAGCAAGAACCATGTGAATAAGCATTTGGACAAAGGAGTTATAGCGAAGACAAGCTTATTCTATTAGGATGACTTTAACTAGGTTGCCGATGAAATCTAGATAAGATTGAAAAATCACCAAAATTCCAATTCTTAAAGATCAATGAAGTAAGCAACAGAATCAGTCGTATGAGATTGTCCAATTTCAGTAAGTCCCAGGGACTCAGCATGCTTCATCCTCTTAGGGTAGCAGTACGTCCTCTCGCGCCCACACTCCATCAGATAACAGAATCTTTGTGCCATATGAGGTTATCCGATTTCACTGACCACAGAGGTTCATGCATTGGCTTTGTCACAGAGATATGCCTACGAAATTTTGATGTATATTAATTTTAAGTTTGTGATTATAATCTGCTTTCTTGCTGAAAAAAAACCATGGTGTCTTTGGTTATTTGTGCTTCTAGAAGCCGTCATGGTCCTTATATGTGAAACGAATGAATCCTTTGAACTAAGAAGAAGACTGATAAGGACCTGATGATGGAAGTATCTTTTCATTTATACATTGGGCCGAGTTTAATAATGGCGATTGGGGTAACCTACGAGGTCTCAGAATGACCATGGTGATGCAAAATCTAGGGAGGATATAAATGTGAGAGAGAGAGAGAGAGAAAGGCTGAAAAATAATAACTATTCTTTTGAATCATGGATTCACTTGATCCAACGGATGAGAAAGGGGAGTAAGAGAGAGAGAGAGAGAGAGAGGACTCAGTGGAATAACAAACAGATACTCGAAGAGACATTCCGTGAGAATGTAAGCACTACAACTGTCTGCTTATGATGTGGTATGGATGCATACGTAGCGTGAAATGTGAAGGGAAAACTCGAAATGAGTTTCTCTTCTTTATATACATAGGAATTCAAGAGATTTGTGTTGTGCACTAATTGTAGCAAGAATAGAAGCTGGAATTCTTTTTTGGCTCTTAAGTATTTTGATTTTATTGATATATAGAATGGTACTACTTGTTGCACAATACAGTTAACGAAGTGGCACGCATCTTCAGCACTTATTGACATAAACATTCCTCGAATCAAGAACAACACACTCATGGCTCACTTAATCAAGGTAGGAAAAGAGGGAAACAATTAGCCATCTTATAATATGATTGCTTCTGCTGATCAGTTGTTATTAGTGGTGGTGTTGGCTGCAAGAGGAGATCGGCGGTGAGGTGCCGGAGGGTGAGGAGCCCACGGACAATACCAAATAGAAGTCCAATAGGGGCACTGATAAGCGCAGAAATTTAGCCTCGCTCGCTTAGCAACGTAGGGAAATCTTGTAGCTGTGTCCTCCAAGCACTTTCGAACGCAGTTATCCGGCGAGCTGGTGTCAAATGAAAAGGATAAGACAATAAAATAAAACAAAATTCTGTTGCCATAATTAATGAGTTGAGGGTACTTACAATCCGAATAACATTCCGTTTATCAATGATCTTAACCACAATGGCATGGAGTTCCAATGCATGGATTCCATCCACTCAAGCAACGCCTCCGGAAATTTCGAAATGTCTACGGCCTCCGCTTTGTGCTTGCCTAGCAGCATCGCTACCATCAACACCGCCAGCACAGCCCTCATGTTGGCGAATCCCACCTTTTTCTTACCCAGCTCGGCCATTGACGCTACCGTCGAACAGAAACCTCTCTCCCTCTCTCTCAATTGTTGAAGGGTAAAAAAGAGAGAGAGAGAGATAGGTTGAGAGGCACACCTTCTTATACCCTCTCTTTTGTGTATGCAACGTAACTTATCATGTAACTTCCGATGCTTTAATTTTCTCTTTCATTTATTAGTAACATCAATGCTGCTAAATGCTTTTCGGGTACGTTTGATACTAGAGGTAGCACTCAGCACGCAGAGAGGTTTATTTCAACTGGCTGGGCTCTTCGACTCACACGCTGCAGATGCGAGTTACATGCACGTTTGCTTAAGGCTTCGGCCTCTCCTTGTAAAAGAAGAATTAACGAGAGAGAGAGAGAGAGAGAGAGAGAGAGAGAGTTATGCAAGTTATCCCCCACAGTTTTGTCTAAAGTCAACAAAAACTGAAATTTAAAGCATTACTATATCTCCACCTTGATTTTTATAAATACCTAAAATACCCTTACAACATCACCCCTTCTTTACTATGCTTTTTGTAAATATCCAAAATACCTCCATGGCATTTTCTCTCTCTTCTCTTTAGAGCTACCAATTTTCATTCGTCATATCACTCATATATGATATTCATGTCTTTATTATAAATTGACAAACAACTTCAATGAAAGCACTTATGATAGAAGCAATTCATAGAAGAAGATTGATCAATGTATTTATCATACAATGACTAAGGAATATGATAGTGATTTCAGTTCACCACATGATATATTTGTTGATTGGTTGGTAAAAGAGTTAGAAGATTAATTTATTGAGTATGAAGGTGATGGGTTAGACTATTCTCTTGTGTTTGCGATGGATGATATATTTAGGAATAATAATGAACTTATTGATTATGTAAGACTAGTTGGGAGTAAGTATAATATTATTACGGTTATTAGTTATTCGAAAAGCAAAGCCATAATAAGAAAGGTACGACTTGGGTGTAAAAAGAGTGGTAAGTATAGAAAAAATTCAAATATCGATGTTGAAAGTACTAGGTGGACAAATATTAAGGTCACTTGTCCCTTCTTATTAAGAGAAAAGGGTGGAGGAAATGGTTATTGGAAGTTAAATGTAATAAATGTGATACATAACTATCCTTTAGGGTTTTATCTTGAAGGAAATGATTTTGTAAAGAGATTGAGTAACTTTGAGTACAATGTAAAAAAAGACCTCACATATAGTCATTACAAATCAAAGTATATTTTAAAGCATTTTGAAGCGGGTAGATGAGAAAAATATGAGTATAACAAGGCGTAATTATAATGCAAGGATGAAAATTAAGAAGAAAGAACATGATTTTCAAAGTGTTTTATAACAACTATTATACGATCTAGACATTGACCGTTATCATACATGACATCATAAAATCTCTTATTCATATACTATCAATGATATTGTATTCACATATCTTCATTCCATGTATCTACTTTATGCATTTCCATGATATTGAAATTTGACAGCACATAAGACAAACATGTGTCTTAATGTTGTGTAGTAATGTTTACTCTACATTAGTGTCGCTAACGGTTATATATTTTTCCTATTTTTTGCAAGTATAAGATGCATTTACTTGAGTTTGGTGAGATCACATCAACCTTAAAGAACTTCTCTCTAGCTTTTGCTTTTATGAGTGTAGAAAAGGACTATAATTATATTTGTGTGTTGAGGTGTGTGTGAAAGTTATGTATTCTAAACAAAATTACATGTATTATCTATAGTGATCGTGATATGGCTTTGATGAATGCCATTTAAATAATTTTTGCAGATACAACATACTTTTTATGTAAATGATATATAGCCAAAAATATTGAAGTATCTATTAGAACGTTGATAAGAAATAAATAGATGGCGAGTGCATTTGCTATAAGTTAGAAAAGGTAATTCACTCATTAGATGAGAACAATTACAAGGAGGCAATCAATGTAATGCAATTGAAGTAGAGGAAATTCCTCGCTCTACTCTTCTACGTTAAAGAGTAGTGGTTGAACCCATACAATGAGAGAATTGTCTCGGTATAGACAGATAGGTGATTCATTATGATACTAATACAACTAATAAGTATGTGAATTTGATTTTCAATGCATTGATATGATCTACTATTATTCAAATATATAGTGATTGTATATTCATATTTGTCAGGGTGGAAAGTGTACACGCAAGGTTGAAATAGTTTATTAGTACCTCATCTAGCATATTTGACACAATTTGAAAATAATTATATTCTTTGATAGAGTTATAGATTATATAATTAAAGAAGTCATTTGAATAATTAAGAATTTTAATCATGCATTACGTTGATATGATAAAAGATATGGTTGTTAACCTTTAGAGAAGAGTATCATGACGAACTCTTAAACTTATCGTAAAAGAGTAGAATATGTTATTGACACCCTATCTCTAGACTTATCCTAATATAGTATACACTCTAAATGATATAATAAATAACATAAGGTCTTATCTTCGTTACTAGCTATCTTTCTTAAAAAATTAGTTCATAGTACCTCAAGCTTAACGGACCAAACTTAATCTTATATACGACTTCATCGATGCTCATTACCAACATATCACTTAAAAATATCTTCCTTGCTTCAACCATCATCTCTTGTGTCAATGCAACAAGTTAGCCCTCTATTGGAAGACTAAGTATCTTGTGGATATAATGAAGTTTGATAGTCATTTCACCCCATGGCATGTGGAAGTTGTTTGTGTCTGATTGCCAACGTTAGATAATAGCCGTTAATGATGCATAATCTATCACTTATATATATATATATATATATATATATAGTTATTTTTTATTACATGTGTATACGGCTTGTTGAAGACTGGAATGTGGTGATTGGATTTCAAGCATATTTGGATAGGATCTTATAGAATTGATCTAATATATACATTAGTTAGATGTAAAGGCAAAATTTTGAATAGTGTTCTTAACAAGACAATTTATATGAAGCATCCACAAGGCTATATAATTAAAGGTCATGATGGATAGGATATATAGGTTGAAGTCTAAAGCAATTACCTTGTCATACCTTGTTAATAGTATTTAATCTTTCAAAATATCATTTTAGAATTTGGATTTATCTAGTCAATAGGATTATTGTATCTATGTTTGGAACAGTAGGAGTCACTTTGTCATCATATTTCTTTGTGTATATAATATTTTGTTGACCGATAATGATAATGATATAATTGTTAAGACCAAGTTATGGTTAAGTTTTATGTTCAAAATGAAGGATATGGGTGAGACATCATATATTTTGGGTATAAGATTATCCGTGATAGAGCATCTATACTATTCTATGTAAGTCAAGAGAATTATATTGACTATATCCTCAAAAGGTTTAGAACGAGTGACTGCAACTCTATAAGTACACCCATTGCAAAAGAGGTCAAGCTTAGTAAATCTGACTATCCATATATAAGAAAAACCAAATGTTCTTTATACTCAAACCATTGGCAACTTAATGTATGTTATGTTGTATACAAGACGTGATATCAATTTTGCTATGGTGTTATGAGTAGATATCAAAGTAATTCTGGTTGGTAATATTGGTTTGTTGTAAAGAGGATCTTGAAATATCTAAAAGGAACAAGGAATTTTAAATTATATTATATGAATTAAAAATGACTGGATACTCAAATGTTGACTTTGTTGAGAGGAAATATGACAACAAATCAAGCTTTGGTTAAGTCTTTTCATTTGGAGGTATTGTTGTTTATTGGTTGTGAAAGAAATAAGGTTGTATAGCATTGCATATATAAGAGGTTTAATATATTGCTTATAGTATGACTACAATGAGTATCATTTTGATAAGTTGTTTTTTGAAGTTTAACATAGCCAATAAGCAAGTTGTCATTTATTGTGACAACATTGCAGTCATAACTATGATAAAGAGTGGAGCCGATAGCTTAAGGAGTAAGCATGTTATAGTAAAATAGCATTATATACATTATATGATACAAACGAATGAAAATTGTCTCTTACCTTCTTAAAGGAGATAGAAAAACAAACTCCTTGAAAAAGTATATCCGAAGATTTGTATGCTAAATATGTTACTAGCATGAGTTGACACATGTTTAGTGTTTCAAGAGAAACAAGTACATGAGTTATTATGAAGAAAAAGAGTATTGGTTACTAAAACTATATAACATGTATAACTCTTGGAAGTTGTAGTTTGGTATAACTAAAAGTGATACAATTGAAAAAGCCACTAAATAGTTGGAGGAAACCATTATATCATGATTCAGTTCATATGGCCAAATGGGAGATGATAACTCCTGGTTGTTAGTGGTCATAAGGCCTCTTCAATAACATTCATAGAATATGGAAGGAGAGACCATTTTCATATTTCATGAACCGCTTACCTATTTCAAACAAAAATGTTTTCAATAAATATAACAATTATCATTTACAAAGCAAATGAAAGACAATACTTCTTTTCTCAGTAACATACATCCAAGGTAGGAAAAGTTGTACATGAATAAAAAGAGATGTTATAGGATAATCGAGTCAAAGTCCTCTCTGATATCTTTTCTATTGTGCAAAGCCACCTTGAAAATGCCATGTCAGGCGATCCAAAGCCCAATGACATCTGATTCGCTGCAACAAAATACCAACAAGATCAGCCTTATAACAACTTGAACTCAGCTCGGCCTTGTCTACTTGGAGCTTGCTAGAGTGGAGCATGACATTAGTCAACCTCAACCTAGCTAGTACTCTATTTGAGTAGCATGCAAGCCTAATCAAGCTTTATATATATACCATAAAATTTCATGCATCCAATTTGAAATATTGATGGTTGATATTTGAATTGAGAAAGCAAAATATTTTATATCTTTTAAATTCTATGGTGAAGATAAGTTTGAATGTGTTAGCATGTAATATTGCTAGCTTATACCAAGCTAGAGAGAAGGAAACAGAACCTAAAATATGCTATCACACTTAGTTGATAGCATAAAAAAAATGCAACCATTAGTGATAGATAGATGGTTGAACTTTGAATTTTAAAAGTAAAAAATATGTGTATACTTGGTGATAGATGGTTCAATATGTACACTTTTTCTTGAAGTTCTCTCTCTCATATATATAGAGAGAGACTAATATATGTTAGCATCCTTAAGTATTAGCAAATTCAAATAAATCTCAATCATTCATCTTTGGTGATGGATAGTTGAGATTTCAATCTATAAAATAAAAAGTATTTGTACTTTTTATAGCTATACTTTATTTACATGGGTACTTTGCTTTTTAAATTTCAAATCTCAACCATCCATTACTAAAGATGAATGATTGAAAATTGTTTGGATTTGTTAGCACCTAAGGGTGCTAGCATATACCAGTCAGTCTCTCTCTCTCTCTCTCTCTCTCTCTATATATATATATATATATATATATATATATATATATATATATATATATATATATATATATATATATATAGATAGACATATGTAGCCACCCTCCCGCTCTCTCATGTGGCCACTACGCACTTTCTACGTTTCTCACTCTCCATCTCTCTTTCTCCGGTTACAAGCACAACAAGCTTAAACAGGTCTAATGAGCTTAAACATAGCTTGAGCGGGACGAGCCTGGAGATTCAAGCTTGATTGAACTTGAGCTAGCCAAGCATTTCTTAAACAAGCCAAGTTGTGCTTGGCAATAATCGAACTCGACTCAATTACGCCCCTACTGTTCTTGGATGCAAGAAATTTACTCTCAACAGTAAATCTACTTCATCTAACCAACGATGGAATCTTATATAACAAACTTTCAATTGTGTAGAAGAACATATAATAAGTTTTTATTTTTATAAACAACGGTATATTTGGGTCATTATCAACTATATTCTTTCCAATACTTGTTTATGTACCTTACAAAACTGGTTCAACTTTTTCAGGTTCGGTTAAGCGACTGGTTGGGTTCGAATTTTGATCTTATAGGGTTATGACATAACAGTTGTGGTTTGAGTTTAAATAGTATCAGGATGAAGTTACTTATACCAAAAAAACATACTCGTTAATTCAGATATGATTGAAACCTATAGGTTCGATCGGTCTGCTTGGTTCAGTTTTTTTATCCTTGGTTTGGTTCAACTAAAATAAACCCAGTTCTACTTCAGACCATATGGAAGTTGGGCTTGTAAACAATCTAAACTAACCAAACACATGCTTCTCGTGTTTGTCTCGTTTCTTATTTCAAGTTTTCTATATTTATAAATAGTTTTGCTCTAACATGTCTATGAGTTGTTCATTTTTTTTTTCATGATGAGCCAAGTTGAAACTTGAACTTCAGCTTGCTTGAACCTTTTGTCTGTATTTGTTTTAGCTCATGCTCAACGCAAATACTAAGGGTGGCAATTCGGGTCAATGGGTTGGGTCAGTTATGGTTGGAACCAAAACAGGTCGACCCTGACTGAAACCTTTATTTTTACTCGATTTACGAAACCCAACCAGATGTAACTAAGAAAAGGTTTTTAAGATAAAATAATGTTCAAACAAATGGAAATATCAAGAGAAAACCCCCTAAAGAAGCTTAAGGAAGGCAAATAAATTTCGTAAAAAAAAAAACAGATACCACTACAAGAAAAAAAGCAAGTTAAAACAAAAAAGAAAAGAAAAACATGAAAATCGCAACCGCATGATAATCGTCTACCTTGTAAGGCCACCACCATCTATCGTTGATACAATGCTGATGACCACAGTATGGATCAGTCCACCCTTTAGTCTTCTACGCATCAATAAACTTATCCAAAATCCCTTGATAAGTACCAGAAACCTCTCATGGACACTACAATAACCACCTTATCTGCACAAGAAGCGTGTCTACATGCACAAAAATCCCCCTACTCATCGCTTCACTCTCACTCTCTTCCTCCTTAAAGGGGGGAGAGAGGGATGGAGCTAGAAAAGAAGAAGATAAAAAGAGAGTTATAAGAACAAAAGTTATCTTATTCCCCTCTCACTGGATGAAGAGAGAGGGCGGAGCGAGAGAATAGGAGGAAGAGTGGAGAAAAAGAGATTGTAATAAGTTGAACAGTCACTCTGACCCTCTTGAGAACAAAAGTCACTCTTTTCTATCCTCCTCCTCTCTCTCTCTCTTGGAGAGAGAAGGAATAAAAAAGAATAAAAACATAAATTATAGAAAGCTAAACAATCATCCCTAGAGCAAGGAAAACACCCAATGCTTTTTTCTCATAAAAATTTGTATGTGCTTTGTTCATGCTTTAAAACGTAAAATTACCCACATTTTTTTCATGCTCTAAAACGTGAAAAGCTTCCACGCCTTTTTGCTCATGGTACAAAACATGAAAATTTCTCGCGTTTGGTGTTCTTTGTCAACACCTCAGAACGTGATGCTTTGAAATGAAAACTTTATTGCTCATGTAAATACGGAGATTACTAGAATGTATAGATCACAAGAACCCAATGGCTTTATATTCTTGTTTTTTACCAACTCTCTTTGATTATGTGAATATTAATTAAATTCAAACAAAAATATCATTAAATTAAGATACTAACACATTTCTTTAAAAAATGATCATTGTATTAAAGATGAATAATTCAGGACAAACACAATAATATTATTGTTGCTAGCTCATCCACATCATGGAAACTGTAGTCCTAAACATAAATTTTATTAACTTTAACCAACTTTGTGCTTGTCGAATATCTTTAAATAGCATGTATCGCTAGAGCTTCACTACCATCTTCAGTACAACTTCAGCTCTTGAGGTATCTAGTACCACCTATAAAATCGATTACAACAAAGAATTAATGACAATAAAATACTTATAAGCACATATATGAAAACCAATATAGTATTCACCGGATGTTCCAAGTTTAGTTGTTGCATGCACAAATGCAACAAATTCAAGCTACACCGCATTCACTGTATAAGTTTATCTTTCATGTTTTATTACTTGATCAATTATCTAATATCTCTAAATAATGTATAGGAAAGTCAAGCTTTATAAATCCTTCCTTACAGAATATACAACAGCTAAAATATTGATTCCTGAAGCTTACATCTAGAGATGAGGTCCCCATTCATACTTTATGAAATTGCCTTCAATTGTTTATAAAAATTTTTAGAAAGAAAAATACGTCTAAGTTCTTCATTCTAATTCATACCCCAAGATGAGATGACACCTATTGCAAATTATAAAGCCGCATGATTCAATGTAGAGACACAAATAATAAAAACTATGAGAAACTAAACAATACAAATATAACCGAAAAGAAAACCACCACTGACAATATGTTTTATTGTAGAACCAAAAAATCAGATGAAAAAGCCACCAAAAACAATGATTATCTAAAGATTAAATATAGATAATAATGAGTATCTTTATTTAATCATGATTTGCAATTTATATCCTTGCACAAATCAACAAGAAATCTATATTGCACTTTTTATACATTAGATGATATATATATATATATATATATATATATATATATATATATATATAGTATATATAGAGAGAGAGATGTTGCTATGGAGTTTGTAGTACCTATTGATAATTTCTCCAGCTAAGTACCTGAATTTAATATTAGCAGGAATCTTATGATTACTTGGTGCTAACTAGGAAGAATACATCGTGATGCTAACTAGTAAGGACAACTTTACTTTGATCATGGTTAGCATAGGCAGACAACCTCAATATGAAAATGGTGCTCCTTGGCCAGCATCAGCTCTCACAGAAAATCAAATGAACATTTGTGAGACAGAAGCAAATCTAATGACATTTTTAATTAGAAAGAGAGTAGATTGTTGGAAAACTAATGCACCATTACCAACAAATTTAAGAAATAAAATTTTATGTAAAACTTAACATGATAAAATTCGAAAATACATAAAACACTGCCTTTAAATCCAAAGTTTCCCAACTGGAGCATAAAATAGGAACCTCAGTGGCGGATCCACATCAAGGTGGGGTAGCCCCCCCACATGAAATTTTGAAAAACATTGACCAGGTCACTGAAATTTCACGAAACCATAAGGGCCGCCCACAACCTCAAATCAAACTAAACCAAAAACATTGAACTTGTGAACCATCTCATCTGAATTTCGAAAACATTAACAGGCGGTTGTAAATAAGGGTGTTCATGGTTTCATTTGGTTTTGTTTTGTTTCGTTTCGTTCTAGCCTCAACCTCAAACCAAACTGCTATTCACGATTCTTAATTTTTGGAGAATTGAATCAAACCAATGACTCTGGTTTGGTTGGGTTCTGAACCATGGATCTACTTATAATAGGGTTCAGCTAAACACAAGGTATTATTGGAATCTAAGATCCAGATTTTATACTATATCAGGTTATAAAACTTTTATATATACGTATTGTATAAATTTATGAGGGATTTATATCTATATTAGTATATAAACTTTATACATATATATAGTAGTTTGGTTCTATTCTGTTTCAATCGTGAACCTAACTGAACCAAACCACTGGTCTACTTATATCCTCGGAGCATCATATATTCTTTGTGATAAGAAGATACTATTAAAGTTAAAAGGTAAATATTATAGAGCAGCAATTAGACCTGTCATGTTTTATGGTTATGAGTGTTGGGCAATTAACCATCAACATGTATCTCCTTTTGTTTCTCCATCAATTCTTCCATCACTCTCTAAAATTGATCTTAGGTATTTAAAACTTTCCTTTTGGGGGATGCAATGTGTCAATTTTAATATGAATCTTTGTCTCTTGTAAACATAGAATATGAATCTTTCTCCGACTACTGAATAATATCTTAAACTGCATCCTCTTATCTAGGCGTAAGAAACAAAAGGAATATTTGTAGAGCCTACAAAAGAATATTAACAATGAAACTAATAACAGAGAAAAAATAACTAGATGGCAAGAGATAAAACGAGAGAATGTGATACAGGTGGAATTAACTGAAACCGCAGCAGCAGACACTCATTCAGGAGTGCTTAGTTGAAGTATATATCCCTGTTCGTTTTTGCCTGCCTGCTTTCTGTCACTTCTCTTAGGACGGCCCGGTTCCATGACAGTCGGGTGTGCAGAGATGGACAATTTCTTAGTGAGCGTGATAAGTTTTTCGAAATTCTTTGTTTTGTCGGTACCTAGTTCAGCCAACTGCAAATTAGTTAACATGAAATTGCAGTGATTAGAATGAGTCTGATTTGCACAGACGCACACAAGAATTCCATTACCAACATTATAGAGAGTAAACTTAATCATACCCATTCCTGAAATAGTTTTCAAAGTTTGTATATGTTAAATTAGGAAGTAAACGCTAGACAATTTACCTGTGAATTGAGTGGGAATCGCAGCCCTGATTCTACATTTCGATTGCTCATCAGTAGTTTTTCATTCCTTTCGTAGTAGCCAAAATCATCCACTATAGAAATTTTCACAGCATAGTTCTTAAAGATCAAACACAACAACAACTAAGCCTTTTCCTATATTAGATGGGGTCAGCTACCATGGATTATTTGTTTCCATATAGCCCTATCATAATTCATAGAATCCATGATAGATAAGTCCGACAAAGTTTTACGCTAATTGTCGAAAGTCTAACACAACCCTCTTTTTTTATCCGGGCTTGGGACCGGCGGGCAGAGTTCTTAAGCATCTCAAACCCCTGGGAAAATTTAATCTGGACAATAACAGAACAAAAATAGGAAAAAGATGTTGCACTGCTTGGTTGTTGTTATTAAACTCCAGCATTTACATGAAGGAGAACTCGAAAGAAAAGAAAGCACCATGTATCAATACCTCCTGTGTATCCCTGCTATTTGTCACAGCTTTGTTTTCATTGTTTTCCAAAATGATGTGTCGCAATTTTGAGATAAGAATGCTTTGATTATGTGCCACTTCACGGGGAAAAGGCCAATCCACCTACTGTCTTACCAGAAATCCATATTTGTCTTGATGTCTACCTTTCCAACCATCTCTGCCAATCCACAAGAGTGCCCGCTAGCATTTACCTAGAAAAAGGGTGAAGCGAAACACCAGAGATAGATCATCAAACAGAAAGATTTTTCTTAGCAGTAAATAAAACGGAGCATCCTGAAAAGAATCAAGTAGTCCTAATGGTTGATCAAGAAAACAATTTCAGGTGGGGCGGAGATTATGGTACATGAGCAACACGATAATAAGGGGTCAAAAGATATTACAAAATAGTGATACCAATTCAGCTTTGCATTGATCCCACAACAAGAAATTGAATATCATCCAGAAAAATTCATAATATGAAACTAAACAATCAATTTAGATCCTGAGCATGCATAAGATACATGTAGTCTCAATCATAAGAAGTCAAAAGAGAAGCTCAATGCACCTAATCACCCCTTTTCTCAATGACATTTTCATCACGAATCACATGATTCATATTTGTTGATAGGCTCTTGTTTCCTACTCAGCCCCAACAACAGGCACATTTGGAGTAGCCCTTTGAAGACTGTGAAATTAAGTAGTGACTGCAGAGTGAACAACACAATATAGAACATCTGAACTCGCAGCAACAATGAAGTCTGATACATGTAATCCGATCAAAGATTGAATGACCTTTACCAAAAATGTTTAGAACTTACAAAAGAGATTACCGTTCTTACTTATGATATTCAGAAATAAGATTCACAAGAGAACATAATGTGTATATAAATACAGGAAAATAGAAATTAAAAAATAGCCTTGTGTTGTCCTAGTCAATGTTGTAAATAGCGTATCGGATCCCGTATTGCATGGGGCATCGATGCAGTATGATACATAAGATTTTTATATTATTTTAAAAATCATTAAAAAATATTAATTTTTAAAAAACATGAAAAAAATTCTGCAATATGCATCATACCAAGAGACAATGGATTTAGCATCAAAACAAGCTAAATCACTGCATACATCACTCTCAGGCTTCATTTTCAAACTTAGGATTGATGACTATTAATGGATGTTGAATACATATGGGATTTTTAGAGAGAAAGGAGTTGGTCTTGAGGAAAAGAAGGATACACATGCAAGAGGAGCCAAAGAAGCAAACCTAGAGGGGTCTAATCACATTTAAAAACTATGTTTTTCAAAAACAAATGCAAATTTTGAAACTTACACCATATCGTACAATATGGGGTGTATAGTTCGAGTACGATACAATGCCTATATCATTATGTCCCAATATAGTGCGATAAATACATTTTGCGATATAGGTACCTGAATCATATTGGTTTAAGTATTGATGCACTCGAATTGCGTATTGTATAGTACAATACGATTTTTATAACATTTGTCCTAGTTAATATTTTCCATATAAGAGTCCGGTGTAGCTTGTGATAAAAGTACAACAAAAAGAGGAAATATATGCAACATTTCAGTTACGCTCTTTGATTCTTAAGATGAAAAGCCCAAACTAGCAATGCATTCTCAAAGATTACCTTAAGCTGCAGATCTAAGAAGAGGCAGCCAAAAAAAAGGTGGCCTGCATCCAAACGTGGAGATGGAATTTAGTGAAGGGAAAATGAGAGAGGAGGATGAACTCAACAAGGACGGGCATTTGAGGGCACATGACAAAGGAGGGAGAAAGGGCGAGGGAGGAGAAAGGAAATGGGTTAATCCAACCCTAGCTTTATTTGGTTCAGATTTTTAACTTTCAACTGGATCTTTTGAAAATCCAATTTGATATCACTAATAAAATTACGTTAGGAGATTCAAGTTTTAAAATTCACAATTGCCTGAAATCCAGATGAGGTGGTTTAAAAGTTAAGGCAGGGTGGCCACCCCACCTTGCCTCAATGTGGATCCACTGCTGAATAATTCCTCAACATGCCCATGATGGGGCTTCATGGTTTGACTCCACACATAAGCTTAACATGAAGCTAATGCAACACAAGCATCAACTGACCTAGGGCTCATATCCCAATAAGTTGAGCTTTAAGAGATGCAAGACTCATTCTTTTTTCAAGAATAAAGCACAAGGAAATGGAAATAAATAGAACTAGTTATTGAATAATCAAACTCCCATTTGAATAAGCCTACATAATTTAAACAATCTCATTGCAGACCTTCCTAAATATACCTCCTCTCTCAATTTTGAGGTTCCACCATTGGTGTAAGTAGCTCTATATATTCTTTGTCTATTTGTTTGCTTTCTTACATATAATCCATAACTATAATAATTTCAGTACCAATTCCAATCTTGTATCTATAGGACTAGCTTTCTTACTCCCGCATCTATCCATGTTAAAAATACATAAAAATTCTCCGCAATTTATTCACTACATCCGAACAACAATATAAAAACTAGTTTCTTTACCAAACTAGTCCATGATGTAAGAACCCTCTCTACAATTTATTCACTACATAAAAACTCTCGAGTTTTATTTCATTCGAATCAACATCAACTCGTACGATATGGCCCATATCATACCATATCGTGTGACACACCATGATATGACCCAATAAATCGAAGAGTACAATACAATATCGTGTACCATATCGTGCTGACTTACGATAACAATAAGCTCATATCGTATCGTACGATACAAGTTTTAAAATATTGCTTCATAAGATATAGAAATTAAGACCAGCATGCATTGCATCTCTCACAAGAAAAGTTTTAAATACCTATGGTCAATTTTTCAAAGTGATAGAAAAAATTGATAAGATGTTACGCATAAAATTAATGTCGGTAGGTTAAAATGGAGAGGGGCATTAGGTATTCTGTGTCAAGAAGATACCATTAAAGTTAAGAGGTAAATATTATAGAGCAACAATTAGACATGTTATGTTTATGATTATGAGTGTTGGGCAACTAATTATCAACACGTGCAAAAGATGGATGAGTGCTCATAAAAGAAAAGATTGTATACATAATGAGGTTATTAAAAACCAATTGGGAGTAACACCAATAGAGGATAAAATGAGAAAAAATCGTTTAAGATGGTTTTAACATGTTGAAAGATGATGAAAGGACGCTCCTAGAAGAAGATATGAAAAACTAGATTATGAAAATGTTAAAAGAGGAAAAAGATTACCACAAAAGTGTTGGAAAGAAACAATAAACAATGATCTAGTTTGCTAGCATGACACATGATAGGGTTGTGTGAAAACAAAGAATCCATGTAGTTGACCCCATCTAGTATGGGAAAAGGCTTAGTTGTTGTTGTTGTATATCTTTTTCATACGAGCCTACTCATATATATATATATATATATATATATATATATATATATATATATGCAACCATTTTTTTCTTCCCTTATAGTTATTATTTAAAGTTTTTTGTTTCTTATATATTGAACCTTTGTTATTTCTACAATCTACATTATACAACTAAGCCTTTTCCCATACTAGATAAGGTTGCCTGCAGTGTTGTCCGTATCGCACCGTATCGATACGGGGCCCCGTATCGCAGGTGCGGGCGTATCGCACCGTATCGTGCGATACGCCCTGGGACCCTTATAAAGGGTCCCGGCCTGATAAGCCTGTATGGATTCTTTATTGTTTTTTGTAGAATCCACGATAAGTCCGACAAAGTTTTATGCTGGCTGTCGGAAGCCTAATGCAACCCTCCTCCTTTATCCAGGCTTGGGACCCTTACATGGACGGAGTTAACCTTTGTTATTTATGTAAATAAATAAAATGCTTTCTGTAATGATTTTGTTTTAACTATAGAAATGCATCTCATCAAATCGGAAAAGAGGTCCTTTCTTCCCCAATTTCATTAGAGAGTTAATACATGCCTTTTGTTTTCGTCGCCACCAAGTTCCTAAGTGTAACTTACAGTTTCCCAAAAGAAGACAAACAAATCCAAAAATTTCTGCAATTCCTGAACACACCTTGGCAGACGACAAAATCCCAATTTTGATGCCATGAAAAATCTTCTTTCTCACAGGAAACAGAAGAAACGTGTATCACCACATATCGGGACCAAGAAATTCTCTCCCTCAATGTTAAAGTTCGATTAAACCAATTTCAAATGTAAATGCTTCTTCCTTTGGAAAGGTTCAGGATGAATCCTTGCAGATATGTAATATAGACAGCAAACCACTTCCTTTCACACGACAGGAAAAGGGTGCGCCTTTCTTAAAGTGCGAGACTTCGGTATCTTGAAAAGAGGAAACATGCGAATTTGTAAAAGTAAGCCGGAAACCAGCCCCTCTAAGCAAAACGAGCGTTTTCTGAATGGCAACCAGATTCGACTACACAAAAAAGATGCCGAAACCTCTTTTTCTCTCGAGCTAACGAAAATTTTCTATTGACAGTAAAACCGATGGATAGTAAAGCTAGAAAGAGCTCCTTATAAATGACTTCCATAAAGGGACCGTGGTTTTCATCAGAGGACGAATCAGCCACTCGATTCGAAGAAATATTGGCAGAAGACTATACTCCAGCAAGAAAACTGGCATCGCAACCGCTCCTCTATTCAGGATTCGTAACAAAAACATCCACTAAAACCAAAAGGAAGAACACAAATGAATGGGATACTAGGAAGGAAAAACGAAACTAAACTAAACCCTAAAAGAAACTTCCCTCAAAAAAGAGAATACCGAGTAGTCGCCGGGAGTCGGCAGAAAACAAGGAAAATCACAAAAACAGGCCAAACGAAAAACTTACGGATTCAAATAGAGAAGAAGCAAGAGATGACCGATAAGATCAGATTCCCACCGAGAAGAAACAGACGCCGACGGAAAAATCGTGGATCTCTCCGACCGAACTTCACACTGTCCGGCGTTGCCGAACTTCCGAGACGAATAGAACGAACCCAAGCCGTGAAGAGAATCCAATGGCTGCTGACTGCCCAACTTTATCAGAAAGCCTTCCCAGCCGTTCGATCGAAAAGGAAAGGAGACGTCGGTGTCAACGAAGTTCACGCGCGAGCGTCGAAGTTGAAAAAACAAAATTTCAAAATTGAGGCTGTTAAATGATGAGCATTAGTACGGCACCAGTTTGGGTTTCCGGGCTGTGTTTGTGTCGTGTGGATTTTATTCGGAGAATCATGTCACCGTCAGTGGATGGGAATACATATGTCAGGTTGTTTTCGTGTCTGATTGTGGTGTCACGTCTGAAATTAGTTCTCTGCAACACATTTCGAAGGTAACCATGCTCCCCTGATATGAGCGATCGCCCATCTTAGCAGTTATTTTCGTGTCTGATTGAAACTAGCTTAAAAATAATATTTCATAGCCGACAATTTTGGACGTAACCCGACCCGAAAAGTATATAGTCAGGGTTGAGATGCTACAAACCCGAGTGGCCTTGGGGTAGACGGAAAGCTTCAAAAATCAGAGTTGGCCCTAGTGGGTGAGATTGAAATGCCTAACTGGTCCTTGTAATTATTTTCTGAGTTTGGTTTACAACTGAAATTTTGAAATGAACTATGGGGAATTTTGTCCTTTCTATTTTTCAACTTCGTTGCTTTAATTTTGTCAGCTCCTATTTTTTAAATCGAAAACTTGGGTTAAAAAATCGTGAATTTAACCTTATGTTCTTATCTTTTGTCCAGTTTGGCCTTTATCAATTGAAGTCAGCACCTTGTTGGATCTCAAAACTCATCTTCATGAGTTGACACTCTGCTCTTCATTGTCACCAACCTTATCAATGGTGTGGTCACATACTAGAACCAAATCCAAAACGACATGGTGAAGTTGCAAGTGAGCCGCACTGATCAATAGCTACTCGAGCTCGACTGGAGAAAAAGTCAACTCACTTTGTGGAGCCTATGCAGGTGTTTGATTACACAGTTCGTCACGGTGTTAATTTTTGAAGTAAAATTTTTCAAAGTTTTTCAACACCCGTGATGGCTAGAATCCCTTCGGATTCTATCAGCCCTTTACTCACCGCTTTGTTCCTGCTACTTACACTTCTGCGTGCAACCTTACCTGTCGGTTAGCTTGCTTGTTGAAGGTTCAATGAGGCAGGACCTTTACTACGATTCCTATGCCTTAGACAAAACACACTTAACTGAAATTCCACAACTTGGTTAAACACGGCAGTACACCAAAACATACACCTTGTACAATCGGGGTTTCCCTTTTCGCTAGTTAAGGTTCCAGCTAGAACCACACAAAGGAAGGTCTTTGCCTAACTAGGGTAAGGGGAGGTTTGTACAAGCACACTCCCAACTCCAATCGCTTGCTGTAGACGGGCTGCACAGAAGGTTGAAGGTTGGCGTTGGACGGCAGGCACCAGTCGGCACCTGTCAAGGCGGGGCATGGGTACACCGTGCCTGCTGCTGCGGGAAAGGGGGTTCTGCCCTTTTGCTGTGCGCGTGGCACCCTGCTGAGGCACCTCGGCTGAAAGCTGGCGTCAAGGGCTGAAGGCCCTTCGGTTGGCGTCGGAAGACAAAGTATGCTCGGTTGGTGACAGGAGGAGGGTACTCGGCTGGCGATGAAAGGAGACGCCCTACTGTTGCGGGAAGAAGGCCTGGGGAGGTTCACGGCTGTAGTCGTCTAGCGCCTGGATGAAGATGTTCTGCACACTTCTGGTCGTGGCACTCGGTTGGATCAGCAACACTCCACCCACTTCTTCACTCCACGCTCTTAGCACTCTCTCTCTCTGATCAGCTGCACTCGATCCTCCTCTCTTGCAAATGGGGGAAGGCCGACCCTAAGAAGAGGGCCCGACCAGTTGGGGTAACTGCCCCCTCCTTCCAGGGGGGCGGTTACGTCAACTGTTGGGCATAACCGCTCCCGCCCACGCGTTGCAGGTGTGCTGGCCCTAGCTCCATGCTGGGGCCTCCACTTGTCCACCCGGCGCCTAACTGCCATGTCTCAAGCCTCCACCTATCCTGGCCGACCCTAACTAAGCTAGGACCTAACCAACCCAAACCAGACCATGATCTAACCACCTAGGACTCGGGTCTACCTGACCCACTAGGGCCGAACCACACCTAGGACCAAACCTAACCTAGGGTTTAAACCAACCCGACTTTGGCCAAGCCTTACGGACCAACTTGACCTGGCCCACACCCGGCTAGTTCCTAACTAACCAAGCCCGATTTGACTCACACGTCTAACCTAGACATGACTTAGTCTTGGCTTGAACCTAACTCGACTAGGCTTAGGTTTAGACAACTGGGCTTCGGTTTATAGACACACCCGACCCTTACAAAGACGCATAATGACATGGACTAAAATACACTTTACACATGATGAAGCCTTTCGCATGAGGGATGCGCGCGGGCGCGCGCGCCACGAACTCACGTCTGTGACAACTCTCCCTCAATAAAATCTGGACTCGTCTCTGAGGCCGTGTTGTAGTATCTCAGCAACTGCTCGTACTATCACAGTTGTGCGCATGACACCCATGAATCGTCATCTGGATTTCTGCCTATCCACCTGACAAGATATTATGTCTGTCTTCAAGGTCCGGCTCCTTAGACTCGGTGAGCGATGATGGCCTCAACTGCTGATATGTCCTCTCGGACCAACGGTGGTGGTCGACGATCCATCCTCTCTAGGTCTTCGAAGTACTTCTTCAACTGCGACACGTGGATGACCGGATGGATCTTGAGTCGATCAGGCAACTCCAGCGTGGAGTCAACAGTACCTACCCTCTAGATCACCTTTAAGGGTCTGTCGTACTTCGGCTTCAAGCCCATGTAACTGCCTTTGTATACTTGCTTGCAAATATAGTCTGGTATCCAAAGCCAAACAAAGTCTCCAACTTCGAACTCAACTACCCTCCGATGCCTATTTGCCTACCTGATCATACGGGCCCCACCTCTCTCAAGCGAAGCTTTCGCTTCCTTGTACGTCGTCTGCCTATCACGTATTTCACTCAAGGCTGCGGGACAATGACTAGTGCCATTCCCTTATACAAGCTCTAGAGGTCTAAGCGGCTGCCAACCCAAAGTAAGCTCAAAAGGAGTCTTTCCAATAGATGAGCTTCTATACTAGTTGTAACTGTACCGCGCTACCTCCAGAAGTGACACCCAATTCTTCTGGCTAGCGGACACATAATGGTGCAAGTACTCCTCAAGCATCGCGTTGAATCATTCAGTTTGTCTGTCGGTTTGTGGGTGCTGAGATGATGAGAATAGGAGATGAGTTTTCATAAGTCGAAATAGCTCAATCAAAAATCGACTAGTAACGCGAGCGTCACAATCACTGACAATCTCTTCTAGAACACCGAAATATTTAACTACATTTCTAAAGAACAGACTGACTGTCTCTTTCACACTACACTCACGTGGTGCGGGTATGAAGATACCGTACTTCGAGAACCGATTAATGATCACCAAAATCAACTCGAAGTTATCTACTCTAAGCAATCTTGAGATAAAGTCCATGGAAACAGATTTTCAAGGTCTCTCTAGAAGAGGCTGGAGCAAACTAGCTAGTCGACGTCGCTCAACTTTGTCCTATTGGTATGTGGGACACATCCAAATGTAGTCAGCTACATCGCGTACCATGCGAGACAAATAATACCCATGAACTAACAAGGCTACTGTACGCTCAATGCCCGAATATTCGACATACTCTGCATCGTGAACCTCACGCATCAATGTCTTTCTCAAATCTTCGATATTAGGGATAAATAATCGTCTGTCCTTGGTCCAAACCAAGCCATCTCTAATGTCATACCTATCGGTTATACCTGACTAAACTTGAGAAATGATATGTGCATACGAAGTATCCTGGTCCTTAACTTGTCTTACCTGATCAATCAAATCCCCTCTTACTCGAGTGATGGCATTCAAAGTCTCAACCCTTTTCCTGCTCAAGGCATCGACCACGGCATTCTCCTTGTCAGGCCTGTAGATCCAATCAAAATCGTACTCCTCGAGAGTTTCAAGCCAACGTGCTTGACGCATGTTTAGCTTCTTCTGAGTTCTAAAGAAAGTATTTGCCACGTTATCCGTAAGAACAGTAAAATGGGATCCAAGGAGATACACTCTCCAGATCTGTAAGTAATGAACTACTGCTAGCAATTCTTTCTCATCTGCGGGGTACCGAGTCTCCATATCCTTAAGCTTTCTACTCTCGAAAGCTATCAGATGTCCATTCTGGGTAAGAATACCTCCGAGTGCTCGGTTACTCGCAGCCGTATGTACCTCAAAGGGTTTGCTGAAATCCGGAAGATGTAGTACTGGTTCCTGATAGATCAAGACTTTGAGGGCCTCGAATGACTCTACACACTTGGGTGTCCAATCCCAAGTTCTTCCCTTCTTCAGTAACTCGGTCAATTGCATTGCTACCTTCTAAAAGTCTCTGATGAACTTCCGATAATAGTTTACCAAACCTAAGAAACTCCGTAACTCAAAAACATCTTTGGGAGTTTCTCAACCCTCAATAGCACAGACTTTCTTGGGGTCAATGCGGATTTCACCTCCTCCAATGATATGCCCAAAAAAAGTAATGGTGTTCCTCGCAAACTCACATTTTTCTCTCTTCACATAAAGAGAGTGTGACCTAAGTCTCTCAAAGACTAATGTGAGGTGTCGGACATGCTCATCCAGGGTCCGACTGTAGATCACAATATCATCGAGATATACAACCATGAACTCATCGATGTACCCTACTAATACCTCGTTCATCAACCTAAAGAATATCGCTGGAGCATTCGTGAGCTAGAAAGGTATCACCAGGAACTCATATGCTCTGTATCGAGTCACCATGGCCGTCTTGGCCTCATCCCCAGGTGCAATTCTCACCTACCAATAACTAGATCATAGGTCCAACTTTGTGAACCACATGGCTAAGCCAAGTCGATCGAAAAGGTCGGCTACTAGTGGGATCGGGTAGCGGTCCTTCACTGTTACCTTGTTCAATGCCCGATTGTCAACACACTTCCGTAGAGAACCGTAAGATTTCTTCTGAAACAGTACTGGCGATCCGAATGGTGACTTTGAAGGTTGTATCATCCCTGCTTCCAAGAGCTCCCCCAATTATTTTCGGAGCTCTTCTAGCTCTGGAGGACTAATCCTATACGTGGCACGGGCTGGCATTTTCGCCTCCGATTCTAGCACTATCTCATGGTTTATGCACCGCCTAAGTGGTAAAGTCTTCGGGAGATCTGTCGGCATCATGTCTTGGAAGTTGAGCAGGACCTGCTCAATCTCATGTGGAATCCTAAAGTCTCCAGAGTCCATCTCGTCTTCTCTCAAGACAGCTAACAACATGGGGTGGCCTTTTCGAAGGCCGGTCTTGAGCTGCATTGCAGACAAGTAAATTGCTCCGCAGGTCAAAAGATTAGGAGCTTTACCTAGGTCGCATTGACGTACGAATCTAGGTTGAGTAGGATCCATGCACACCAAACCTCCGAGGTGTGGGGCAACCATCATGCTCGCTATCCTGAAGAAGTCGCATCCAAAAACTACTCCAAAATCATTCATCGTGCTGACGATGAAATCCAAACTACCGCTCTAACATCCAACTTTGAGGCGACAAGCTCTGGCTAATCCAGCCACTCTAGAAGCACTCGTATTAACCATCTTTAATCGCTGCTCAGACTGCTCTAGCCGTAAATCCCACTTTGTGGATAGAGATGTGGAAATAATTGAATGGGATGCATCGGTGTCTGCTAAGGCGCGCACTACGACTGTGCCTAATTGTGCTTCCACGAACACCAAACTATGACGCAGCTCTTTCTGCACACATGCGGCGCCTAAGAGTTGGAACGATGTTGCTTGGGTATTGGTGCTAGCGCCAACGTCCTCTGTTGCTTCCTCAACGATCATCATGATTATTTTTGCCTTCTTAGGATAAAACCTCATCAAATGCGGACCACCACAAATAAAACATGTATCCTGATTCTTCGAATATCTTAGAGGCATGTTTTTGCCTTTACCATTTGTTTCTTTCTTTGAATTTTCAGATGATCCCTTATTCTTTTTCTCTTTGTTCCATTTCTTAGACTTACCCTTACTCGAACTCGATTTCTTTTCCTTTTTCTTGGAATTTCCATCAGTATTACTAGACCTTAGATCCACGAAAGTCTATATTGCTGCGATTGCCTCAATGACGGTAGAGGGATCTCGGCACTTAAGTTCAATTTGGGCCTAGGGCTGTAATCCCTGCTCGAAGTAGAACAATTTGTCCTCTTCTGCCATTCCCTTGACTTTTAAGAGTATAGAGCTAAATTTCTGCACATACTCATACAGAGTACCTGTGTATCTGAGTTTGGATAGAAGCTCTCTGGCTCTATGGCCACAGTTCGTAGGAGTGAATTGCTTCTTAAGTTCACTACAGAAACCTTCCCAAGTCGTGGGAATTGGGGCACCACCACTAGTGGCTGTGTCCTCTAAGGTACGCCACCATAACTTCGCATCGTCTCTAAGAAAGACGGTAGCCACTAGCACTCTGCAATTTTCGACTACCTGGGATACGTCCAAGTATCATTGTCAATCTCATAAGAAATTTTCTAAGACTTTCCTATCTCTAACACCATTGAAGGTTGTCGGCTCGGGGATTTTCACTTTCGAAAAGTCAAAGTTAAGAGTGCGTGCCGTTTCACGCAATCCTACGGGTGAAACCGAAGTATGAAGTGGGGTTCCTATTTCAATGTCCGGTTGCTTTTAAAGTCTAGCAACCTGTATGGTTAGTTGGTTCTGGTTGGCCTTCATAGAGTCTTCAGTGGCTCTCATTGAGTCTTGAGCTGCCTTCATTGAGTCTTGGCTGGCTTGTAACGCCTCCAATCCCTGCAGCAAGATGGTCATGATATCATCATCTTCAGTCCGTTGGGAAGGACTAACTTCTTCCCCAACTGCTCTCTTGGTCTTCGGCATGTTTTTATTATACTTTTTGAGTTACAAGGCAGACACAATAGAACAACAGTTCGAACTAAACCAAAATATAGACTTAGTAGAAAAATTTCTGCGACCTGCACAAATGACTTCTGACCCGACTTCAGACTCTTCTAGAAACGTGTACAGACACTGAAACTGAAATTCCAAATTACGGGACTGTAGACCGAACTACAAAGAACAAATACACCAAAATTCTGATGAAATCGACTTCGTTTGTTCTATCAAATTCGCTGCCAAAAAACGCAAAAATCCAAATTTTTCTGGTTTTTCTGCAACCTATTGAATAGCGGTTTTTCGGTGGTTTCCACCAACTTTTCCGGAGACTCCTCTGCTGATAAGTCCACCTGAACTAGCTAGGTATCACTGCCACTGAACAAGCACTTTGTTAGTTTTAGTTTTTACTAAAACAGATCCAAAATCCACAGATTTGTGTGAAAACACAAATTCTACCAATTTGGTTTTCATGCTCAATTCGGCTGAGTTTTCCGAACACTTGCCGATATGTTTTCTTCCAACCAAGTACTTTCTGTGAAAGATTAGTAAAAATACTTCACCTTGGAACAAATTTCTTTATGTTCCAAACAACTTAACCTTTCCAAAATCGACTTTGAAAATCAGCAAAATTCAGCTGTCCGATTTTCGGTTTTGTTCCAAATTCTGTTTTCAATCAGTTTCTTCGTAAAAAACTCAAGGAATCAAACCTATCTCTGATACTAAACTGTCACGGTGTTAATTTTTGAAGTAAATTTTTTTAAAGTTTTTCAACACCCGTGATGGCTAGAATCCCTCTGGATTCTATCAGCCCTTTACTCACCCCTTTATTCCTGCTACTTACACTTCTACGTGCAACCTTACTTGTCGGTTAGCTTGCTTGTTGAAGGTTTGAGGAGGCAAGACCTTTACTACGATTCCTAGGCCTTAGACAAAATACACTTAACTGAAAATCCACAACTTGGTTAAACACGACAACACACCAAAACATACACCTTGTACAATCGGGGTTTCCCTTTTCGCTAGTTAAGGTTCCGGCTAAAACCACACAAAGGAAGGTCTTTGCCTAACTAGGGCGAGGGGAGGTTTGTGCAAGTGCACTCCCAACTCCAATCGCTTGCTGTAGACGAGCTGCACAAAAGGTTGAAGGTTGGCGCTGGACGGTAGGCACCAATCGGCACCTGTCAAGGTGGGGCGCGGGTACACCGCGCCTGCTGCTGCGGGAAAGGGGGTCGACCCTTCTACTATGCGCGCGACACCCTGTTGAGGCACCTCGGCTGAAGGATAAAGGTTGAACGCTGGCGTCAAGGGTTGAAGGCCCTCCGGTTGGCGTCGGAAAATGAAGCACGCTCGGTTGGTGACAGGAGGAGGGTACTCGGCTGGCGCTGAAAGGAGACGCCCTACTGTTGCGGGAAGAAGGCGCCTGGGGAGGTTCACAACTGTAGTCGTCTAGTGCCTGGATGAAGATGTTCTGCACACTTCTGGTCGTGGCACTCGGTTGGATCAACAACACTCCACCCGCTTCTTCACTCCACGCTCTCAGCACTCTCTCTCTCTGATCAGCTGCACCCGATCCTCCTCTCTTGCAAATGGGGGAAGGCCGACCCTAAGAAGAGGGCCCGACCAGTTGGGGTAACTGCCCCCTCCTTCCAGGGGGGCGGTTACGTCAATTGTTGGGCATAACCGCTCCCGCCCACGCGTTGCAGGTGTGCTGGCCCTAGCTCCATGCTGGGGCCTCCACTTGTCCACCTGGCGCCTAACTGCCATGTCTCATGCCTCCACCTATCCTGGCCGACCCTAACTAAGCTAGGACCTAACCAACCCAAACCAGACCATGATCTAACCACCTAGGACTCGGGTCTACCTGACCCACTAGGGCCGAACCACACCTAGGACCAAACCTAACCTAGGGTTTAAACCAACCCGACTTTGGCCAAGCCTTACGCACCAACTTGACCCGGCCCACACCCGGCTAGTTCCTAACTAACCAAGCCCTGTTTGACTCACACGTCTAACCTAGACATGACTTAGTCTTGGCTTGAACCTAACTCGACTAGGCCTAGGTTTAGACAACTGGGCTCGGGTTTATAGACACACTCGACCCTTACAAAGACGCATATGTACATGGACTAAAATACACATTACATATGATGAAGCCTTCTGGATGAGGGGTGCGCGTGGGGGCACGCGCCATGAACTCACGTCCGTGACACAGTCCTGAAGGCACGTGCAGTTCCAACAGCCCACCCTTGTGGTTAGCCTCATAATCAAGTAAAAAGTGGGGTTACATTGGGACTACCGTTCCAATTCCATATGCCTAGGCCTTTTTACCATAATAAGTGGGGTACGATGATTTCTTAGAAGGTCATCCATCCTAGTACTATTCTTGCTCTAGCATGCTTAAATCCGGAGTTGGTATGGGATCTGGTGCATTCATGCTCGAAAAGTCAGTCATTTAGATCCGGTTTGAACCAAAAACAACTAACGGTAAAAAAAACATTCATACAAGCTTATAAAATTGGAGCAGAACCGAGGGTGTTCCTGGCTCAATTCAGGCTCAACCTGCTAGGCTGGTTCCAAACTGGCCATGTCTGCATGCACATGTGGGTCGGCGGTGTAATTCATTATGACATGCACATCAAATGCTTGTGAAAGTTCCAAATCGACTTTTGATCCGATTATTGAAATAGCACTGGTTTCGAATGAGAAAGGTGTTGAGCTTGTTCCAGATTTGGATTCTGGATCAGGACACATCCAAATCTTCTTATACTATAAATACACCATTTATCCGAAGAGATTGCTATTCCTAACTAGAAGAAAAGATTGATGTTCCCTTTCACCCGATCGTATAAAGGTTTTGGAGGCCCCAAATCCCTTTAAGAATGCATTTTATGAGAAAGAAATCAGCATTGAACTACGAGATTATGAGCTATCGAATCTCAAGGCAGTATTTTTTCAATAACAGAAAAAAGCAACAACAAATCTTTCTACTCCAAGGTCCCCTTCGAATTCATTTCGTTGGATTCTCCTTCAAAACGTCCTCCAGAAGTAATCTGAACAACCCTTGTTTGCTGTTAGCTCATTTTCTATACGAATGACCCAAGCTAACCTGTAGACGGACAGTTTATGCCCGACTGTGTTGTTGAGTCATTCATTATCTTTTTACGTGCCTACTGAACCTTGCTTTGAGAGAGAGGGAGAGATTTCCTTTTAAGGGTATATCAAATACTAGGTCTCAAGGGAATTAGATCTTGAATTTTTAGTGCTCGTAGTATGTGAAACTTGTTGTCGGGCAGAAACTGTCATTTCATAGTCCCAATTTGAGTCAAAAGCTTGAGTACGAAGAAAAGGTGGACCACGTGAACTAGTTCCAATGTCAGTATCACTCACAAATTAAATATGAATTATGGTTCTACTCATGTGGGTCTATACATATAGTTTTAGTGCCAAAGATTTGATACTTCAAATCAAACACCCTAAGTGTCCTAAATAAATGAATATTATTTACGTAAAGTCTACATTTTTCAAAAGAGTAAGAAATGGATCTTCATTTACCTTAGAGGCCCTACTCGATCGTTGGAGGCATGAAATGAACAAAATCTGGAAAAATGTCATTTAGTGATGACAGGGACTCGGCTTTTGATTTTAGGCTTTCGTTTCACGATAAATTTGGTCGTTTTCTTTATTTATATTTGTGCCATGGGGGTTTAGGACAAACAGTCGAGAGAGGGCGTAGCCGCACTCCCCTTCTGCTTCCAGGCAACCACATAACTGTGTTGTTGTGATGCCTCAACGCATGTAAGAAACTAGCGAGAGGGGGGAAGGGGCTTGACAAGCCTCTGTCCTTGTGTGGGAGTCGAGCCCGGGAATCGCGGAAAGAGTCGGAGAATTAATGTTTGGATTCTCCAGCGGGAACTTCCAGTTACAACTTTTTCCCCGCTTTCCGTTCATTTTCTGGCGAAAACATCGGTAACCAATCGAAGGTCGGTTCAAAATGGGAGAGAGAGAAGAGAGCAACGAACTGAGTGGCCGTGCCTTTTGGTGCTATGGAGCCCGGAAATCGTTGGAAATGGGAGTTTTTCTAGTCCATTCAGTTAGGTTTTCCACCTGCCCTCTTTTTCTTACGGTTTCCGCTACCATCGCCACCCTTGGTGGTGTTTTTTTTTGTGGAAAGAGAATGCCTCAGGAGGGGAATACCTTATTGCCTTCTTATTAAACATACACCTTTATTTGAGTTTTTAAAAAAAATACCTTTTCTGTTTTTTCTCTCTCATTCATAATATTGATCGATTTTTTTGTGATATGAATGAGATCACCTTTACATGGTCGATGTTCACTTGATATTCTTCCATGTGCGTTACTCAATCTCAATTGCGTGCAAATGCTCAATCTTGCTCGACGTTTGACTCCATGATGATCTCGTCATTACCATTCCTCCAATTTCGTTTTTCGTTTTGATTGTGCGAGTACTTTGAAGGATTGTGATACATTAGATTGAACGATCGTGATTGAATCAATCGAAATAAACTTAAGTTCCTTCATTTTCGATCAATTTTCGTCTTTTGTTGCCAAGCTAGGACCCATGTTGATTGAGAAAGAAACACAGTTGGAGCATGATTCTTGTATCATTGAGTCGCAACTAGTCTAAAACAGTGACACAGGCATACCGCATCACCTTGTTTCTAGTCGCGGAACGAACGTGTTTCATGGTTTGCTTATGCGCACTTGGGTTGCAGTACTCCACTTTACGAGATGCATTTTTGGCGCATTCGTCTTTCATGCAAGACGTGCATAGCTCACACCCTTCATCCACTTTACTACATTTTGAATGAATTATTTTGGATTTTATAGTAAGAGTGGCTTGAAGAGGTGATGGTGTATCCTATGGAAGCAGACAAGTAGAAAGTCGTATTGTTACAGTATTATCGAGAAGACGAAATGCCTTTGAGTTATCATATAGTAGAAGACCGTAGCAACAACATGAAGAGGGGCACGTGGAATCACATATAGATTGTCTAACAATGCAACCATATGTCGTAGCTTCTTTAGGATACTATGATGAAACCGGACCTTAAGAGCTTCGTCCCAATGAATACCCCATGGAGGGTGACGATGATATCGCTCCTTCATCCCGAAGTTGCTTCGTAACTTTGCAGGTCATATTGTATATACGATTTGACAAAAAGAGATAATTCATTTTGTCAATTATAAGTAAAAGTTATATATGTTATGAACAAACATTGTGTTAAAATATGTAGAGATTATTGAAACTAGTAATATACCACACTGATACAACTCTTTACTTGAGTGGTCATTTTTGCAAAAAATAGTAGTACTAAGTAGTTAGAAGGATATTGTGTAGCGTTCTAGATTATCCGAGCAGGGAGGGTTATTATTCTAGAGTTTGGATCAATCATTACTCACTACTTTTATTGAGAGATGGCAATTTGATATTAACAACTTTCATGTGTTGTGGGTGAGATGATTATCACTCTCCATGATGTCCATGCGATTTTAGGCCTTTTGATGGATAGTCGCTTTGTAGCCTTTACCCGTGCGATGGAGGTGATGAATAAGATAGATATTATAGTTGAATTGATGGGCATTGAAAGAAATTGTAGCCGAAGTATGAAGGTGTGAAGTTCGAGATGTATGCTTAGAGAAGAGGGAATTACTTATGAGCAAAAGGGTTGTTATTTTTGTTGTATCAAAAAGGGTATACAATATACCAAGATAAGTTGAGGGATATGGTTCCAGTTTTTATAGTTTAGTTGTTGATTTCTTCATTACTGAGACTTGGCGAGTATGATTGGAATGTAACAACATTGACCTACTTATACAGATAGTTAGGGAAGACTTTTTGTATAGAGGCACGTCAACTTAGTAGTCATAGTACTTTATTGCATGTATGAGTTCCTCTGTTATGTTTACTTGAGTTTAGCAATAAATCAATATCGACCTACTTGTTTTAATGATAGAATAATATTTTTATATGTTATAGGTATGAATTTACGAGTATTTTTTAACCTCTACAGTTAAACACTACTCGTGCTGGATTGATGGGCAACCTCGTACCATTAGGTGGATGAGCAATGGATCGTCCTTCTTATTGTCTTGCTGCATATTGTGAGCAGTTGGACTCTATGCAAGGTCACAAGGTACTCTTTAGTAGTAGTTATTTCATTGTTATTTATGTTATACAATGAATGTATATACAACGGTCTCAAATTACTTGACAGCCTTATTGTTGAAATACATATACGAATGACACATATCACTTGTTTATGTCTCACATATGCATTCGATGTTTGGATATCATGGAGTCGTATATGTCAGACCGAGTTTCTCATTAACTTGGTCATTGTTAGCAGATCCTAATTGAACCATTAAGTCTCATTGTACTATATAAGCTAGCAAAACCATATACCTATAAGGTGTTGTATCATCTGCAAGATGCACAGTGATATTCGCATAGCTCATATTGCCTTGGACCACAACATCTTAGTGTGCAGGCATTATACCCACACATGAATGTGATTCATATACGAGTTAGTATACTACATGAATACATCCATTTTTATTGAGAGATTATGTGCATCGATATAGATACCTCCATCTTATATTGGAAAGTCACCCTTTAAAGTCACGAATGGAAGATCACGTAATGTTTTAATCTTTTATTTGTCCTTTATTTTACACTTTGTTTGTTGTAAGTATTCACCCATCTTTTTATTTTGTTCTAATGTATTGTTGATGTTTTATGGATGATTAAACATGTAATCCGAATAAGACAATATCCACGTCCATTACCATTGTTGTTATGTCATGATGTGATGAACTTTTTTGACGAATATTGTGAGAGAGTATACAAAATGATAATTGACTATATACTCGATCATGATGAAAAATAGATGTGTCTATTTCGTGTTGCACATGTAACTCAATGAATGTATGTGTATTGTATATTATACGTAAATAATTATATTTGTTTTTTCTCATCTCTCTTGATTCATGATCTCTCTCTAAACACATATACATATATAAATGTTGAATGACTGCAGTATTCTTTTCATCACATGTTGAGAAATTTAAGTAAGACCGTTGTAGAATTAAGCAAAAAAATAAATTTGTAAAATCAATGTCTAATTCAGAAAGTAGGTAATCCATATATATAATCGAAACATAAAAAGAGCATGCAACTTAATACATAAGTTGTTAATCATCATCCATATTATATACATTATCATCACTCGACCCTCTTAGTTCAAGATAATATGCAATACATACCTGAAATGGTAAATCTTAATTAGCAACACTATCATGTAATACAGTTAAGATGAAAATATAGCTGGTATTGTGGATCCATCTATCATATGTATTTGCAAAAAATAAAAAATATATAATTAAAGTCAATACAAACAAGAAAATACAACCAACTTATAACTAGAAAATGTCGTGTTGATTCATCATAGCACATATACCACACATATTGTATAGGTGATTTGCTATCATCTACCAATAATGGAAGAAACATTGTCAACCCAATGGTAAATAATGCAATGTTTCGCACTCTACCTATGACCCAACCTATGTCAAGCATCGACATCCAATGCTCGGAAAGAAACTATCTTATCAATATGCAATGCATCGAAGAACAACACCATGACCTCCCTCCTTTATAAAAGTTGTAGAATATATATCTCGATGACATGCGACCTCCCTAAAACATAATTTATGAGCTTCAGGCCAAACCACCATGCTTCACCCTCTCTTAAAAGCTCTTCAATAATACAGTATCCTTAATTACCATCTCTAAGTACATTCACCTATCTATCAACATACATGCTTACAAACTAAAGTATTTGCAACTTGTTATATTTTTCAAAATCTAACCTTCTTATAGTCTTTCTATTACGAAATGTATTAATACATGGAGCTATGGAATCCCGTGCAACATCAGATATAAAGTCAAAACTACCTAAAAAAGAAACATCACATCAAGGAGATACTCCACGCTTTCGGCCATGCTCATGTCCTCAGCTCCTATCGATATTTTCTAAAGTAACACTCCTCTTTGCACGCTCTCATAAAGATAATTCTCTCTTAGTAGATCTTTTAGAATGTCTATCTTTAAGATACCTAAGTGGTGATTCCTTTAGTATAGTGTGATGAGGATTTAGAGATTCATCTAATAAGTCAATCAACTTAATATGTTTTTCTATATTAAGATAAGTTCATAGTTGGTGGACAATGTTATATATATAAGTTATCTTTCTTTGTTTTGTATCTTCGCAATCAAATGTGGAAGGTCTTTCTACCTGTATGTCAAACTTCTTCTAAAACGCATCAATTAAAGAGCTTTAAAAGAATATTGATATCGTGAGCACAAGGTAATCCATGTCATCGCTGCATTATATATCGACATGATTCATCCATGCTCGGACAATCTTCCATTTATATGGGTCCAACTATTGTTCCTTAACATAAGAAATTATGACATGTAAATTTTTTCACTTCACCTCCATGATAGCCAATGCCTCTATATACATGCTCTCATCCACTAAGTCAACAACCTTCATTCAAATACCTCCAAATCTAGTGGTTATTTCTTTATTCTTTCTCAATCCAAAAATATATTCCTTGATATTCTTGATAATATAACATCTACAAAATAAAATGTATTGCCTCTAGGAATATGATCTCAATTGCATTTATAAGTGCAATATCATAATCGTTGCAAACTACATAGGAAAATCTATTTGTTATATACAACTCCTTCATGCACCTCAACACCCACAAATAAGTATCCTCTTTCTTTGCACTCGTGATTGCAGATGACACAGAAAAATTCTTATTTAGTAACGTAAATCCTACAACTTCCAAGAAAGATATTTTATATCTACAAAAGAAACAAAAAAAACTTTTTAGTATATATAAATATGAATGAATGTAACAAAAAATACCTCATACATATTTGTCTTGTATTTGCAA
Source organism: Brasenia schreberi (assembly GCA_036023115.1). NCBI lineage: Eukaryota > Viridiplantae > Streptophyta > Magnoliopsida > Nymphaeales > Cabombaceae > Brasenia > Brasenia schreberi. The sequence goes on along the minus strand of JAYKKT010000085.1, from coordinate 7,757,903 downwards.
TCAAATTTCAACACCTTTGAGAATACACGTAACAACAAAGTTGGCTGAGGATGTACAAACACAACATTACTAACAATGTTTGTATCTGGTATTCTTCTATACTAAGTATGATACTAATAACTATCTAATGAATGTAATAGTTGTTGCAAAACCATCAAGACACATGTTCTTTTTTCTAATTTTCATCCTCACATCATAAACATGACTTACCATACTAACATTTACACCATCAAGACACTCAATTTTGACAAAATATGTTTCAACTTATAATAACTTTTGCACATATCTTTTGACATACTATACTCATCACTATTCAATCTACCTATAAATATATCTCTATAAACTATCAGTTTTACTCTCTTATGTAAGTAAGAATGGGTATTTCACCTTCTTTGTATCAGTTAAATGATATCTTTTAACATCAACCTTTTTCTAACTTTTGTATTCACCACTTCTTTAACACCCAAGCCACACTTTACTTCTCATGCCTTTACTTTACGATCGGTGAATGATGATAATATTATTGTAGTTATTAAACATCTCATACCTATTGTACCATATAATCTCAACTACAAAATACTACATTTGTGGTAAACGCAAATGCATAATCAAGTCCATCATCCTTGTAGTCGAAAAATATATTGTCACATGTATCATCACCCAATCAATCAATATATGGGTCATTTGATCCACTTTGATCAATCTCAATATCATCTTGTGTAATATATCTAGAGTCTACTATACGACAATTAATACTTTCACTTGATTTCTTTGACATCCTGCATATTAAGAATAACATTGTTAGCATAACAAAAATAAAGAGTAATACACCTTGCATATATGTTTAGTAAAAATGGTGTATGAATAGTAATTATGTAAAAAAACACTAAAAATTGAGGTTTTGAGGCATAAAGCGATGGGAGTAGGAACTCGGTTGAGCCTGTAATGTGGGTTTGTGGGTTCTATATTAAGCCATGTTGGACACCATCATTTTCGAGTAACCTCTGTCTGAGGTTGGCATGGTTTTAGGTTTGGTTCAATTGAGAATATCATCAATGTAGGTTTTTAATTGGATTCATACATGTTTAGAATGGATCCAAAATAGGTTTTATAGGTAGTTTTGAGGTTGTTCATAGTTCGATTTCAAAGGAGTTTGAAGCAATGGGTTCATAATAGAATAAACTTTACTATTCAAATATTTCAACATGATTTAGACAATAAATAAAAGAGATTTTAAGTGGATAAATTTTGATCTAAAAGACTACTAGGGTCTACTTGATGGAGCTATTAGAGTTTAAATAGTTCTTACAATATTCATGATTGTAAGGGTTGAGATAAGTATAATGTTTAGAGTTTATTAAAGTCAATAATTACAATCATGATCCAGAATGAGAACTTGGATAAAAGTATTTAGAGTTAAAGGATGATAATAATATAGACATAAATGGTTCAGAACCGAACCGATTCACAAACTGGATGGGACTGTAACCACAACCATGTAGGTCCTGGTTTAGTTACGATTTTTGGATTTTGGAAACTGGCTCAAAATTAGAATCAATACACCAACCAATGGTACGGTTTTGGTTCAAATTGTCCGACCGGTTCTCTAAACAAATTACCCATTCCAAAACAATAGTTTGGATCCGTATAAACCACTAGCTCCAACCTGGAATTGGTAGTAAAATATAAGCAGCTGCCATGCAACGCCCGTTTATTTGTTCACAATCAATCAAGTTGATCGTTTGATTGACTCTTTGACATGATCTTTTTAAATTAAAATTTTTAAATACCTTTTTTGAAAAATACATTGTTGATGAATAGTGTTTTTTATCTATAAATACTAAAAATCACACAACTCATAAGTTTTTTCTCAGTTGCTCTTACTCTTTCTCTCAATCTCCCAATTTCTCTTTCCCTCAATCTCGTTCTCATTTTATTTTAGTGTTTAATTTTTATTTGTGATGCTTTTATTTTAATAACAAATAAAGATTATAGTCTATAATCTACAATCTTACAGAAGCGCATTTGAGTGTTTCTTTAATTTTTATCTCTAATTCCTCTATTTTTCATATTATCATATTCTTAACGTATTAATTTTTAATTTATTCAGTTTATTTTACTAAGTTAATGGCTTACCATAGTGATTGTTCTTCCAGCTACAAAAATAAAGGAAAGTTATTCTCAAAAGTCGTGGTTGTCATATTCCTTAAAGACCTATGATGCCAATGTCATTAGTCGAGAAAGTACAATAGAGATAGGTAGAGCAAGTGATACTAATGTATCATTTATGCAGAAAACCATTTCACTACTGAAAGTTTAACAAATACAACCTACACATGGAAGATGCCCTCTAAAAGCTTAGTCACAGAGATCCGATTTATTTAAGATTCACATTGTAAATTTATATGATGAAAAAGGCATTGTGAATCAAACAAAGTGTAATTACTGTGATAAGGTATATAATTTTTAGGCAGGAGATGGTTATAGTATACTAAGAAATCTAATTATGAAGGTTTTTCCACTACAACTCCACTCGAGATAGAGAGGAATTTTCCATTTTGTTTTAGTATATCTTCCTTTTTAATTTTGGTCAAAAACTTTGATTTGTTGATCATAGAAAAAAATTCTCATAATCCTTCAGTTGCACCTATTTCTAGGCAATCCATTAATAGACATATTCGTAATTTATATAAAGAGAAAAAAAAGAGTTAGCTACAATTTTTAGTTCATTCATAGTGTGTCATTATGTGTTCATATACTAATAATTGACAATTGCATGTATATATGGGGTGAGAGTTGGTCAATTCAAAAGTGTCTCCTTACACTTTGTTGTTTTGATACATTATACACTACATAAAATATTTGCTATATATTAAAATCAGTTTTCAAAAAGTATCAGTTATCTCGTAAAAAAGTTCAATTTCACTTGATAATGTTGTTGCAAAAACTTGTGTTATTTCTGAGTTATAAAAAATATGTCAACATATTTTAGGTGATAAAAGTTTTCATATTCAGTATGCTTGTCATATATGTAACCTTTGTGTATAAAATATTTTAAAGATTGTATAACTTGAAATACAATTTATTAGAAACACCCTCATTTTTCTTTAGAGTCGTCCTAATATGAGAAATGAATGAGTAGTTTTTTGTAAATGAAAAGATAGAAGACCAAGAAAATTTTCAAAAGATATTAGACATTGTTGGAATTCAGCCTATCAAATATTGTCCGTGACTATGTCCTATAGAGACCTATTAATAGATTTTATGTACCTTCATTTTCCATAGTTAAATTTGTGAATCTGATTGGGATGTTTGCATATGTCTTTTAAATCTCCTTTCTTATTTTAGTAATACTACAAATGTATTATTTGGTATTCATTGTCTGACTTGTTATTTATTTGTTTATCAAACTTTAGAAATAGTTCATCCATTATCATAATGTTGTATCAATTCTTACTTATCTCATATTGTGCAAGAGATAATAGAAATATGGTTTCATTATTATATAAATCTTCCAATAATTAGTTTAGGTTTTGCTAGATCCTGGATTAAAATTAGAGGGCTTAGAATTATTTTTGAATGATTATTATAAGGACATTTCATTAAATGGGCTTAAGAATATCAACAAAATAATTAATGATACAATATTCAACATTAATCAATTATATATCGATTATAATTCTGCACAAAGTCATCTTGTTCCACAAGTATAAGAAGAAAGCAGTGACAATCATGTATCCTCTCTCTTGGTGGTAAGTTGTTTTGTTATATTTTGAAATCTAGACTTAGAAAGTGACTAAAATCTATAGACTCAACTTTGTCTGAGGTATATAATGTTACTCATTATGATCTTCGTGAATTTGAAGAAGATGAGGGTGGCAAAAATCATGTGTTTTAAAATGGTGGTGAGAGCATCAACTTATTTATCTAATTTTATTTTTAATCGCTAAGGATATTTTTTTTGTTCCAACCTCAATTGTTATTGTAGAGCAAATATTTATTAGATGAGCATTGTTCTAACTTACAACCCAAGATCTTAAAAGCTCATGTTTGCCTAAATGATTTGACAAGAGCAAGGTATCGAGCATAGGAGCGGAAGAAGTACCGGTTGACATATATACCAAATATTATACTAGTGAAGGAGGAACTAGTGTGGGTACTACTAATATTGATGCCATGAAGCATGGAATGACAATGATGATTAAGTTTAGAGTTTATCACTTTAGGTAAGGGGTTTCTACTCAAAGGTAAGAAAACTACGTGGACTTTAATTCCTCTCTACCCAAGAGGATATGTAGGGTGCATAATTCATAGGTAAGTGAATTATGGTCAACTCCATTATTTCTTTTATTTTTATTATATATATTGCATCTTGTATGAATTTTATACATATATTGTATTATATTATAAATTAAGTTTAATGTCTTGTTATTATATATATAATATAATACTTATATTACATAATACATTATATGTAATATGCTATATACTTATAATTACATTATTATATTGCATATATTAATATATACTATCATTATTACTACATAATCTACATACATTTTGTAATATATCATGTATGTATAAATTAATCAATGTAATACTTATAAGTTATAACTTATAAGAACTTATATAATGTAACTATATCATTTTTAGTATACGCGGAGCGACCCTTGATCAGGCTATCGGTAGCAAGGATGCATTACCCCCTATCGAGACGATAGTATTCGGAAGCCTGGTGCTTCTTTAAGATCGAGACTCGAATCACAGCTTCGTTTGCTCATCGAAGGGTGCACTACGACCATGGAGATTGAAAAGGAGGATTAGAGGATTGACACATGAGGTGTTGTTCTTCTTGGTACCCCCAGGATCGTGGTTGTGCCTGGGCAGGCAGGTCGGTCACTTGGGTGGACACGTTCGTGCGAAGGGGGTGCACTGAACCCCACCAAACCCTATGCATTGTCACCAAGTGTAAGTCGTGATGAATAGCGCATGGATAAGGATGTGCGGTTGCACTATAATGCCAAGGTTGACTCGGTGGCCCATGTCGCTCGCGCGAAATGTAGCGTAGAATGGTGAGATGTGTCAGGACCCTTGTGCTAGTCACCACATCGAGACTACGCACCTTATGCAGGCACAGAGGTACTTTCCAAAGGATACACGCGCCATCACAGTACGAGAGCTACAGAGGTAGAGACAGTCAGTGCACGGGTATTGGAGTTGACTTCCTTAAAGACAAGTAAGGAGCGCTCAGACCATCGTCGAGTCCCGGTACCCTCGAGAGATGAGGTGCCGTCAGGCAGATTTCAATCGTGACCAAAAGCATGATTTAACAGCACGATTACGGAAGCATTCGGTAGCACGTAAGCCACAGGAGTCGCAGTGGCCAACGTTGTCCCAGCGTGAAAGGTAGCGTCTCATGGGTTGGAAAGATGTTGCATACCCATGGAGTGGGGTGCCGACAACGTGGAAGGAGGCCACCTTCAGCGAGGTGAAGCAATACTTCACATGCAATGCCAAGTTCTTGGACGAGGCCACATGACGTAGGGTTGTGCAGGTGATCGGTGTTAGTAGTTGCTTTAGGTGATGCTAAGTGCCGCAGTTTGAAGCACCAACGCAAGTGCCAAGTAGACGGATGCAACTCCTTGATCACATTAGACCTCAAGTGTGCCATCCAACCTTCTGGCCAACTCAAGTGCTTCATGAGAGTTCATTGCCCCAGATCCTTCAAACTTTCAACAGACTACATCCATGCTGGAGGATGCCGAAAGAAGTTGTTTAAGAGTGCGGACCAAGTGGAGACGGGGATGAGCTGATGCTGATTCGGTCCCAGGTGGGAACGAAGAGGTGGACGTTACCGAGGATGACAATGATTTTGGGTGGGGGAGAATGTGACCCTTTGACCGTGGATAGTACTATAGTTGTATAACCAGGGCCCCTACGTGGGAACCCTAGCAAGTCTATATAAAAACCCTCTTCGAGGGAAGACGCCCCTAACATACGAGTGTAGCGCGCCGGGGCCGCGCACTACTTTCTGTTATCAATGAAACTATTGCCAGTTGGCTTTGCATTGAACGTGCCTTTATTGCTTTTACTCTCAAATGTTTGCCGTGTTGCGTGGTGTGACTTAACCGAATGCTAAGCCTCATTCCAGACACTTAGCATACGAGGGAGGGGCCCAGTTCACATTTCCTATCGGAGGCCGCTTGAACTGCTAATTCCGTTGCACTTGTGATATCCGCTAAGGCTGATCTGGCTCGAGGGCCGGGTGCCGGTCACGTTGCAAGGCATGTTGGCTCTTTCGACGGTTAGGGCGTGACAGATTTGGTATCAAAGCGGTTTCAGATTCATATATATATATATATATATATGAATCCAAATCCGAAACCGCCTTGGAACAGAATTTGAAACCATCCAAAAACTGGATCTGAAACCACCCAAAATTAGATTCAAAAGCAACCCAAAACCAAATTCGAAACTATAAAAAAACTAGATCTAAAACCATCCGAAACCGGAACCATCATGAAATTGAACCCAGATCTGAAACTGCCAAAACCGGAACTAGAACTGTGCACTAGACCGCTCTGTTATGGTTTGTGGTTCCGAATAACCCAGAACTGGACATATCTAACTACAATAATCAACTTTGAAGCTTGGGTCCTTAAGTTAGACCTATATTCTAAAATTAAGGGTTCAAAATATGAACCATGAACCATGAATGATGAAGATGAGCATTGCAAATAAAGGTTGATATAATTGAGTATATGTCAAAATTTTGATTATACTTACTATTTTTTTCCTTCATGTAATTATCAATTAGGGTAGTGGGGGTGCACCCGTAAAAGGGCAGGCATCACATAGTAAATTTTATTAAAAGTATTTACATCTACAGTAGTAAGGTTGAACCACGGGTATAATGTAAAGGTTGTTCTAGTGCTAACAATAGTAATTTCAGGTTTAACTAAGAAATAGTCGGATTGTAGGTAACAAATGAACCACTAAAGTGTGAAAATAGATTTTTGTGAGAAGAGAGTCAAAATTATGAAAATGAATTTTGATGAGGGTAGGTGTGAGAATTGGGTCGATGGAATGAGGTCAGGATTGGGCCTGAACACAACCGGAATGAAGTTGCCCTTCTGCTCAACTATGAGGCAACACCCACACACACACACTCTTATGCGGTTGGCATACAAGAAGCCGGTGACAGGAAGAAAGCCTCTGTCCATGTGGTGTGAGAGATTTACTTTCGGGAGCGATGCTTGAGGTTGGAAATTGTGGAAAGAAATGTCAAATTCTTTCAGCTAGAACTTCAAGGTATGTATAATTCTCCTTTGTTTTCAAGAGAACCCACCAACAGGGCGTTGATCCAAAGCAAGAGAGACAAATCAGGTGGATGGCACTGTCCTACGGTGCCGTGAAGCCTAGAAAATTCCTTGAATTGAGAGCTTTTGGCGAGATTTCTTTACTTCTTTTTGCCTTCCCTCTCTTGCTGCCACTGCTGCTTATCGACAATGTTTCTTTAGAGCAAACCACCCAAATGGCAATTTTCGGGGCATAAAACGGTGGCAGTACTTAGGTTACGTAGCATCCCTTAATCCCTTAGCATGGAAGTATTTAGGTTACTTCGAAAATGTATATCTTTTTTGTATATAACTGATCGGGGTCTGCCTAACCCCATCTTGCATATAAAAAAAACGGTGGCAGTAGGAAAGCCAACTAGACGTGTCGTCTCGTGTTCCTAAGTGTCGTGTTCAGACATGATCATGTATGTGTCTTGGGATTGACACGGTTTTGAGAGTCTGTTTTTTATGTGATTTGAAACATCGTGTTTGTAAGTGAATAAAATTTAATGTCAGGATGTTTCTATTGTGAGTTAGGCAACAAATTAAGGGGATTTTGGATGGAGAGTTTTTATTAGGACCCCTTTAATATTTCAATTATTTGAGAACCATTTTGGTACTTTTGTTGTGGTTGGAATTATTGTGTTTGTTGAATATAATGTAACCTAATAGTCATTTTATGTTGGCATGGAGGAAAACTCAAGTCCTTGGGTATCCATAACCATTCCAACCTAGACAATTATAGTAGAAATTTTCATGTATCATAATCGACCTGGGGAGTAGCTCGTAGAGTTCTTTTGACTGCCCACTACGTCGCGCCGAGAGGATTCAATTCAAAGACAATGTGTGTGCTCCATATGCAATAATATCAGTCCACCGTTGACATTCCAATTGATACATTATTGTATTTCTTTGTTAACAATCCTGCTCTTTTGAAAACATCCTCCTTTGCTATAAATGGAGAGTTGGTATACCCGATGAGGCGGAGTTCATTAGTTCAAGAAGGATTACTTTGATATCTACTCATGAGACCAACAATAAAACTGATATCAGGTTTCCAGTAGCCTGCACTCAAGAGTTTGCACTAACTAAGACATCCATCTACCAATCATACCACCTCACTCCAATACAAATGGTAGCTCTGTGTTGGATTATGCTTCACCCTAAAGTACATAGTCACATTCACATTCATATATCTACAACTATTTGTTATCCACATTCAATATTAGGTTCACAAATATTTCATTATCCACATTACATTATCTGTAAACCAACTCAACAAGCACATTATGCATATTCAAGAGCATCTACGACTACCTGTAGCATGATACTATAGAGAAAGGCAAACCCACTTACCTCAATTGGCACCAATATCCAAACCACCCGTCTTCTTTGAAATCATCAAATCATCTTGATTTAATCACTAATCATGCACAAAAGTAATAAAAAATTTAATAACATTTGATAATGAATAAAATAACAAACTGAAATAAGAGTTCAAACGGCTCTGAAATAGCCAAAAGACTAAATCGGATCTTCCACTAAAGACTCTAGATCCAATTCAACCCACACAAATCTCCTTGATTTATTGATCGGATAAGTATAAATAACATAGCATTAAAGCTTATTTGGGAATGAGCTCAATCATTGAAATGTGACTCCTTATGGCCCAAAAACCACAATCAGATCCATAATTATGCAGCGGATTGAAACTGAATCTCGATCCAGTTACTACTTGTTGGTTGACGTCATCAGGCATGGACACAACTATAACACGAGATGGCATAGAACACGACACCTTAATGTCATGCTGATGTCATCAGACTCGACTCAGTTTGTCCTGACTGATCAAACCAGCTGATCCAGCTCAAGTCGGCCCCGATGGACGGGTTTAGACATGCAATGGATAGGAAGAGGTGTTGATGCATTTTCCAGCCAATTTCATCCCTGAAACCTATCTAATAATATACCGATTCACCATTGATCGACAAACTTCCTTATCCAAGACTGGCAACACCAGTTTTGATTTCAGTTTCCTTCTTTTCTTCTTTTTTACCCATCTTGGGCCCTAGGTCTTGGAATTACGAAAACAAAGTTTTGAATTTTTACGTATAGATTTGAACGTGGATATTGGTGTTGTTGGTGCAAAGCATCTTTATAAGGTTTGGATGACAAAGACACCTCCCATTGATGGGGTAATTTTGCCTAATCATGATTCTATAAGTCGCTACGCTTCTGTAACTGATCAGTACATCGAACCAAAATTGTTGCCTGTTTCACATGGTCTAGCAGAGTCGTATTTGACTCTTTTCGTGTGCAGGATGGCAAAGACTTCGTGAGATTCCATATTAGATTTATTTTCCAATTGAGGATGCTCCTTTTCACCTTTTCGTAATCTATCTATTAACAGTATGATGCTATTTGTTTTAAAAGAGTCAATCACTATAGAGTGGGATGGTGCTCCTCTTCATTAAAAGATGATTGAGATCGCTGCTCCATGCTGGGAAATTCATTTTCTCTACCCTTGTTGAATATGTTTCTCAAAGGGTGGTGGAGACTTCTTAAGATTCCATACCATATTTGTTTTCTAATTGAGGATGCTCCTTTCTACCTTTTTTTAGTCTATCTCTTAACAGTAAGTCATTTGTTTTAAAAGAGCTGCTATGGGGTAGGATGGTATTCTTCTTCATTAAAATTCGATTGAGATCGCTACTCTTGTCTGAGATATTCATTTTATTTACCCTTGTTAATACATTGTGAAACCTGATTAGCCCACAAATCCTCTAAAATCACTTCCTAATACCCGGGATGTTGATGTAGGGAAATCTCCACTAAAGCGGGCAAGATTGTTTTTTGTGGGCCAAATGTGCACAATAACAATAATAACTACCGATTTCTTTTAGCATAGATCAATATTGCCATCCACCCAATTCCGGTTACAGTTAACGTGTTTCAAAAGCGTCTTGAAACCGTGGTTTCAAACTGTTATTTATTTATTTTATATATATAGATATAATATTTTTAACGTTTATATAAATAAGTTGATTTTTGACTCAATGATAGATTGTTATCTTTGCTGAAATAGGTTGGAGGTTTATTTATGTTAGGTATATATACAGTTTATGATAGTTTCCAATCACAAGAGTTGATATGGTCATATAACTCTTCTTATTCAACAATTTGTATTTTTCAAAAAAAAATTACTATGTTTTTCTTACAACGGTTTGAAATGGCCGGTAAACCGAAACCGGACATGTATATTGTTAATACAGACTGTCTTTCAAAATACATTATTTTCTACCTCTTATCGCAAAGATACCATGTAGATAATTGGCAAAAACCTATAGTAGAATTTGGTTCTTCTAGTCTCCATCATTAAAGATCCTTAACATAGCTTTTGAAAAGCCATGGTGAGCCCATCAAAACACGAACTAAGTGCCGATCAAGGGAATACTAGGAGTGGTTATCGCCATGGCCGTGTGCCCTAAATCCTTTCATATTACTTCTAATTGAGCGTGAGACAGTGTCTATGGTACCTGTGCTACTCTTATAGAAAAGCAAATGGCCTAGGAGACTCTTCGAACATTGCCCGAGGCCTTCTTTAATATCGTCTTCGTCAAAAGTAACTGTAGTCCTCTCCTCAATATGAGATCTCTCCACTAAATCCTCCATCACCACTTGAATCTTGTTTTTTCCGGTGAAAAGACTACCAAAAGGACGTAGTTATCAGCTCTATAGATACTTGGCACTCTTTAATCTGTAAGACACCATTACACTCTCCCCCTAGAAAGTAGGAGAGAACGATCAATGTATTGCAAAAGGTTTTCCAGAAATATATAAATCTGGTAGAATGTTGTGACTCCCGTGCTGTAGGTGGAGAGTGTGTTAGGCTTCAGCCTCCCTTTGTAACCGAAAAAAGGGCTTCAAAAAATATATTTTGGAATTTATAATGAATTGGCGAACAATGCCAAATTGGTTTCCTTTTAAGGTATAACAAGCTATTCAACAATTATATTTTGATAGCAATGTTCTGCCATTCCAATATCCAGTTTGTAGTTGTCATTTCAGTTTTAGTTCAACTCTTAGATGCCAAGAGATATTTGAAAAATAACACAAATTTGTCACGGTATACCATTTTATTGATGAGGAAACAAACAAAGACATCAGTAGAATGAACATTAATTTCATGGTAGAAGAGTTTCATTATGTTTATCTTCTTTCTCCAATGCCTTAATAATAATTATGTAGGGTGAAAGTGAGATTGAATACTTTTTTCTCAAATATGTTTCGTCAGATTGGAATACAATATTAATAGTATGACAATGCTATGGGTGCGGTCAAATGGCAGCAGAAAAGCCTAATAGAGTTAGAAAGGAAAACAAGGAGGGAAGAAGAGAGGAAGAAGATGAAGATATTGAAGATAGTTACTCACAAAGGGTTTTCAAGGCAAGGAAGGTATATATTTGTTATATATTTTCATAAACAAACCTATGTTTATTTATAGTTAACTTTCTTGTTGTTTTCTTCTTTAGGCTTTCCGTTAAAGCCATAATTCTTTGTGAGAGATTTTCTTAACTTTTAATAAAGCAAAAATGATTTTTGTTTTGACTGTTTATCTTTTGAAAAAGGCATCCCAAAAACTCCAGGAAGAGAATCCTTCTATGATTTTCTAAGTACACATTATTCGGGCCTCAAAGAGCCATATGATAACTTACATTTCCCACTTATCCACTTTAGCCAAATTCTGATATACTGGTTTTTACCTCCCACTATTTAGGAAACTTCTCAAGTTGTATTATATCTAGTTGTAAGTGAATTGCAACTCATACATGTTATACAGTTTTTTTTATAATCAATACGTTTTTCCTACATAACAATCACCACAATGTATTTTTACACTCAAATTCTAGGCTTATCTCAAACCTATGTGTGTAACATACTTTGTAAAGAGATCTTCATAAATGTCTTTAATCAAGGGGTCAGCCAACATATCAGTAGTTGACATATAAGATATAAATATTTTATTCCTCTTAAGTATATCATTGCCATAGTGGTATTTGACCATTAAATGTTTGCTTCTAGAGCTATCAACTCTACTCTTAATAATAGTTATTGCTACACGATTATCATCATAAATGATAATTGGCTCATTATCTGTCTAGTTTAAAATCATATATGAAGCAGCTTATCCAAACGACACTCATTGCAGCCATACTACAAGCAACATACTCACCTTCTTGTGTACATTATACAACCTTGTTTCTTGCAAGTCCAAAAACATCACAATCTCCAAATAAGAATATTTGACTGAAGGTGACTTGTTATCATTTTTGCTTATAGAAAAGTCAATGTTTGAGTATCCTACAACTCCTAGTTTATCTTACTAAAAGCATAATTTTAAATCGTTTGTTTCTTTAAGATATTTTAAAATCCTTTTCACAACAATTTTGATATCTACTTAGAAGACCAACAATAAAGCTAATATCAAGTATTGTAAACAATATAGCATGCATCAAGCTACTCATAACTTATGCATAAGGAACAATAGGCTTGTTTTCTCTCTCATTGGGACAATCAATCTTACACAATTTAACCCCTTTAGCAATGAGTGTATTAGCAAGTTTGCAATCACCCATTCTAAAGTAACTCCAACTATTCCAAACATATACACAATGATCTAGTTCAACGTTGATAGGACGTTACTACAAGGAAAGAATAGAGCAAAGGATATTGAGATATACTTTTTTGGAGAGCAGCTCAGGATCAAAGTGTAAAGTAACATGCTAGTTGTCCTGGCGATTGACTCTTCTCTAGAGAATACCGCGTGTCTTGTGAGGCCCAATCCCTGACTTAGTTAGGGGGTTGGGGGTAGTGGTGGGTTCTTGCCAAAGCCTTCCATATCGAAGAAGGGAATCAGTGACCGGCTCGGGCGAGGGGGCTCAGATTGGAATCCTACAGGATCCCCATTGTATAAGTGTGTTAAGTGGTACTTATTTAACGGGGTTCAATGGTCAAGTATGTGAGTGAAACGCTACGACGAACGAATAGTAGTAAAGTACTAGTCAAGCAAGGAATAACTTGGTTTTTAAAGCGGAATCCTCATTCCCCCCCTGGAACGAGTAGAATGAAATTCCGGGGTACTTATTAGCTGGACAGCAATCCTGTTCATGCAAGTGAAATGAAGAGTTGGACAATTGGCTTACATCCGGAAAAGCTACTGCTCTCAGGCTAGTTGACTCCCTTGCTCCGGGACTAGTTGAAAGCAATCCCTTGCGATCCAGTGCTACTTGGTGGTAGTTGAGCAGAGCAAGAATAGTGTAACTCTGCATTTCTGATTGTCAGCCGGAAGGGGTCTTGCTAGTAATGAATGGCTAAGAGTGTTCCCAGACACATGGATTCAAAGATTGCCTCGAGTGATGTCGGACCACAGCGGTTTACTAGTGACGGTGGATCATACATCTTCTAAGCAATGCACTCCATTCAAATTGGATAAGATGTGGACATTGCACCCATTAGCCACAAACCTAAGTTCTAAAATTATATTTTAAAAAGTCAAATCTCATGGACGATGTGATGGTTTTAGTTCATATTGGGATTTCTTTAACCTATATACTTTATGTTCCTGGCCTTAGCAACATACTTTTCTGGTTGTTGCATATAAATGATTTCATCTAAATCACCATTTAAAAAAATAGTTTTTACATCTAACTGATGTTAATCAAAAACACAAAATACAAAAATATCCAGAAAAATCTTGATGAATGCAATTTTTATAAGAGGGGAATATGTCTCTACATAATATATCTCCTCCTTTTACAAAAAATCCTTTGCAACCAACCTCACCTTAATTCTTTTATTGTTCTATTGACTTTATATTTATTTTTAAGAACTCATTCATAGCTTATAGCTATTCTTCCTCTTTAAAAATCTATCAAATGCCAGACTTGATTTTTCTCAATGAATTTAATTTCATGATCCATTGCTTTTCCCAATCTATTGATTCATATGAGTTAATACATGTTATTAGTCAACTCATCTAAATCCATTGAATTACACACTTCCTTTACAAGGTTAGTGTGATAATACTTTAAGTAGGACCCTAGGTCTTTTATGTCTACTTAAAGTTTCATTTGTTAAAGAAGGATATTTGAATCAGAATCATTAGTTCAAATGATGATAGATCCATATCTACTAGGTCTTTTAGGTCCTTAATGATGTCATTCTTAGTATCTTCAAAAAATTCAACATCCTACTTTCTATTAGTCCATAGTGATAGATAAAATCTCTATCCCTTGAAACCTTTAGGGTATCCAATAAAACACATCTAAATGACCTATTGTCTAGTTTATCTCTAAAGTGATTAAGGATCTTAACATGTTGTAAACATGAAAATTTTCACTCCCAAGTTAAAACTCGAAGTGAACCTTTTCGTGCTTACGTCTTTTTGCGAGCGTGCCAGCTAGCTTACTCAAACTAGCGAAGGTTTTTGAAATATTTTTGACTCTTTGGCGATTGTGGGAAAGTAGGATCTTTTTCGTTTAAACATTCTTGAACCGATGCTCAAGGGTCAGTTTAAACGCTTAGAAACTTCGATTTTTCAAATAAGTGTTAACTTTGAATGATAAGTGTTTGATGAATTCGATTCGTACCTTCTTTGCAATTTTTATTATGAATGCTAGATGACCCTAAGTCTTTATGAGTTTTACCTATTTAGGCCTGATATGTGTGTGAATGTGTGGCATAGTTTCAATGTGGTTTGAGCGAAGATTCGAGGGCTTTTGAAAGCGAGCGAATGCAGGGATGCAGAAATCCTTTTTGGGCTTTTTTGAGAGCGATGATGCGAACTCACCCAAATTAAAATTGCAACTCACTCGACTTTAAGTAAATCCACACAAATTGAAGTGCGACTCTACTTTCACAAAGTAAACTCACGTGACTTGAAGATATATATATGTTTTATCCTAAGAGCGAAAAGGCTCAATGTGTGTGAGTGTAAAGAGCGGAAAGGCTCGAGTGCTTGTGGGTGTTCTCGTGTGGAATTTAAATTACGACTCACACAACTTGAAAGTAAATCTACCCAAATGTAATTGCAACTCACATGACTTGAAAGTAAATCCACCTGAAAGTAAGTGCAACTCACACAACTTTCACAAAGTAAATTTACCCAAATAGAAGTATATATGTTTAGCTTAAGAGCGGAAAGGCTCAATGTGTGTGAGTGTAAAGAGTGGAAAGGCTCAAGTGCATGTGGGTATTCTTGTGTGAAATTTAAATTGCAACTCACACAACTTGAAAGTAAATCCACCGAAATGTAATTGCAACTCACACTGCTTTCACGAAAGTAAATGTACCCGAAATGTAAGTGCAACTCACATGACTTAAAAGTAAATCCACCCGAAAGTAAGTACAACTCACACGACTTTCACAAAGTAAATTTACCCAAATTGAAGTATATATGTTTAGCTTAAGAGCGGAAAGGCTCAAGTGCACATGGGTGTACTTGTGTGCAGTTTAAGAGCGAGAAGGCTCAAGTGCATGTGGGTGTACTCATATGCAGTTTAAGAGCGAGAAGGCTCAAGTGCACATGTGTGTGATTTGTGTTTCATCCACGAATATTACAACTCGGGGGGAGACTTCGCTCCGTTAATACAACCCCGTTACGAATTGAATTGAATTAAAACAATTGATTAAAAACTGAAACTGTACTTACAAATTTTCATTCGGTTTTCAGGGGATATGAGGATGACCCCCACACCTGCCCCTCTTTGGTTTCTTGCCCCATCAAAGTGCATTTTCCATACTTGGTTTTCGTTTAAACAATTTGCTAAAACATGGTTTTGAAAATCATTTGTAAAGATGTCCTCGTCGGGCATTTCATCAAGTATGGGATATGTCTCTTCCAGGGAGAAGTCAGCCACATAATCAGCTAGGGCTTGTCCCTTAATGGAGGTTTAATGGTGGAATTTTAAATCATACTCCATTAAGAGGAGCTGCCATTTACCAAGCCTACCCATGAGGATAGATTTTTCAAACAAGTGCTTGATCAGATCAAGCTAGACACTATCCATATCTCATGATCTAGGAAGTAGTGTCTCAATTTTTGGCAGGCCCATACCAAGGCCAAGCACGTTTTCTCCATGGCTTGATAATTTCTTTCATATGCCAATAGAGTTTTTGAAATGTAGTAAATAACATATTCTTTATGGCTATCATCCTCAAATTGGGCTAATAAAGCATCCAATGCATTCGTATGCATGGAAATGTAAAGCAACAGTGGTTTCCCTTGCTTTGGAGGTTTTAAAACCAGAGGATTTACCAGTTAAGTTTTTAATCTTTCGAAAGCTTTTTTACAATCGTCTCCCATACAAACTTCACCCCTTTTCTCAAAAGCTTATTAAAAGGTTCACATCTCATTGCCAGGTTTGAAATAAACCTTCTGATAGATTGGAGGCGACCTTGGAGGCTTCGGATTTGGGTTAAGTTGGAGGGTGGAGGCATATCTATGATGGCTCGACATTTAAAGGGGTCGACTTCAATGCCCCTTTGGCTTACCATAAAGCCTAAAAGCTTACCCTATTCCACTACGAAAATACACTTTTGAGGGTTTAGTTTTACTTTATAAAGCCTAAGTCTTTCAAAAACTTTTTGCAAAGATTCGATGTGTGTGCATCAGGTTTTTGATTTTACCAAAAGATCATCCACGTATACTTCTAAAAGCTCATGAATTTTATCGTGAAAAATGGTAGTCATGGTATGTAGTACCGGCATTTTTCAATCCAAAGGGCATAACTGTGTAACGGTATGTGCCCTAGGGTGTAGAAAAGCAGTTTTAGCCTGATCTCTTAGAGCTAACTTGATTTGATTATAACCCGAGTAGCCATCCATAAAAGAGAACATTTCATGATTTGCAATGCTGTCCATTATCAAATCAATGTTTGGCAAAGGGAAATTATCTTTTGGAGTGGCTTTGTTCAGATTTCTAAAATCGATGCATCCGTATTTTTCCATTGGTTTTTCAAACTACAACTATATTTGAAAGCCAATCAGAATACGCAATGGGTTTTATAAATCTGGCCTTTAAAAGATCTTCTAAACCCTCTTTTACTTGAGAGTGGATATTCAGATGGATTTTTCTAAGCTTTTGCTTTATAGGTTTAGCATCTGCTTCTAGGGGAAGACAATGTTCTACAATTTTTGGGTCTAGACCCGGCATGTCTTCGTAGGTCAATGCAAATACATCTATGTAGGCTTTCAGGAATGCAATGAATGATGCTTTTTCATGCTCATGCAAACATGTGCCTATCTTAACATGCTTAGGATTCGACTCACTCTCTAGGTTGATTTCTATAAAATCCCCTCCTACGGAATTCAAAGGTTATTCCAAGTCAAGGATTTTGTGAAACTCGGGAAGCTCAGAGGTTTTATCCTCCTCAGGGAAGAGGGAATCCTCCTCCGTGCTTTGATCATTCTCGAGAATTTTAAATCCTAGGGAAGTTTGAGGCGACGCCTGGTTTTCAAAAACACCTGGTTTTGGTTTTGAAATTTTTGCAAGTTTTGAAGAATTTGGGCCTTTTATAAAGACAATTTTTTCTTCAGATCTTTCAATTTTCTTGTCTTTTTCGAAATTTACACCAGGAGCTGGTATATACAAAATCTTGTTTTTGGTATTTTCAGTTTTTTCTATTTTTTTGGTTTTTTGTAGAGAAATGACATTAGGAGAAATGCAAATCACACTTTTTTGGATTTTTCACAATTTTCCAATGTTTTTGAGTTTTGAGGTTTTTCGAATTGTTTTTGGATTTTGAGAATATATAATTTTTTTGGATTTTTTGTTGAGGAGGGGTCTTCCATCATACCTACAAAGAAAACACCATGAATCAGTCTATAAATAAGAGGTATAAGTCATAGGTTTCGGTTTTAGGAGGTTTCAGGACACCCTTGACCCAAGTGGTCGCAGGTGGTGGTTCCGGGGGTATGTTTGGAGTGTAGCCTATCCCATACCGATTTGGATTTGGATTTGGCAAGATGGGCTCTAAACAACCTCGGTTTTGATTCCCTAAACTTTGGTATGGCATGTAACCCATGTTTAACAGCATGTTTTAAGGTTTTTTTAGTTTTGCAAATTCTTTGTATAGTGGATGGCCTTGGAACTTGTTGTCGTCCATGTCATGCTCAAATGGTTTTCTGTTCAGGGTTTTTGGAAACATTTGGATTTTGGTTTTACCTGGGATGGTCACGATTTTGGGCGGGCCAACTTTGGGTTGCCCCTTGATATATATGACATTCCTAAGTCTTTTGAGGACGAGCTTGAGTGGTTCGTCCAAGGATTTCTTGGGGTTGTTCTCATAGGCTTGATGACTTGACAAGCAAGTTTAGTTTTGAACTCCCCTAAGTTTAGGATGGTTTTCGCCTAGAATTACCACAGTTTGGTTTTCATAGGGGATTTTGACACACCTATGGATGGTGGATGGCACGGCCCGAAGGCTATGTATCCATGGTCTTCCCAGAAGTAGGTTGTAATGGGGGTGTATGTCTAAGACATGGAACACCCCTGTATGGGTTATGCCCCCTATTTCCATGGGTAACTCTACGGCTCCTAAGGGTTTAGATGCATTTCCATCGTATCCTGTGATAACGATGGGGCTTGGGTTTACAAAGGTCAAGGAGACTCTAACTTGACAAGCCATGTGTAATGGAAGTATGTTTAGACCTCCTCCCCCATCACAAAGTAAATTTACCCAAATTGAAGTATATATGTTTAGCTTAAGAGCGGAAAGGCTCAATGTGTGTGAGTGTAAAGAGTGGAAAGGCTCAAGTGCACGTGGGTGTTCTTGTGTAAAATTTAAATTGCAACTCACACAATTTGAAAGTAAATCCACCCGAATGTAATTGCAACTCACACTGCTTTCAGGAAAGTAAATTTACCCGAAATGTAAGTGCAACTCACGCGACTTAAAAGTAAATCCACCCAAAAGTAAGTGCAACTCACACGACTTTCACAAAGTAAATTTACCCAAATTGAAGTATATATGTTTAGCTTAAGAGCGGAAAGGCTCAATGTGTGTGAGTATAAAGAGCGGAAAGGCTCAAGTGCATGTGGGTGTACTTGTGTGCAGTTTAAGAGCGAGAAGGCTCAAGTGCACGTGGGTGTACTCGTGTGCAGTTTAAAAGTGAGAAGGCTCAAGTGCACATGTGTGTGATTTGTGTTTCATCCACAAAATATTACAACTCGGGGGGAGACTTCGCTCCGTTAATACAACCCCATTACGAATTGAATTGAATTGAAATAATTGATTAAAAATCGAAACTGTACTTACAAGTTTTCATTCGGTTTAGTCTCTTGTTTCCGTTTTGTGGGGTTCGCTCGAGTCTTCCTTCATCACAGCCGTGAGGTAAGTCCCTTGGTTTGGTTCCAAGGTCAAAGCTTGAGTATGAGTCAACCTAGGTGCAGCCAGTTTTGATTGGGTGCAGCTGGGTGTAGGTGCAAATTGGCCTTGGCTGGGTTCAGCCAAGAGGTCCAGTTGGTCAAGGCTTAAGGCAAGTCTAGGGCAGGTTTAATCGGGCTTATGGCAGGTCGAGCCAAGGTGCCTTAGTTAGGTGCAGACCGTGGGCTTATGACAGGTTTAATCGGGCTTATGGCTAGGTTCAGTTCGAGTTAGGTTTTAGGGTTAGGTGAAGGTCAGCCTAGCTGGTTCAGGTTCAAGCTTGGCCGCAGCCAAGATGGGGTAGGTTAAGTGTGGTTTTATGTAGGTTCATGGCTGGGTTAGCTAGGCGGGTCCTAGGACAACAAGTCAAGGTCGAGCTAGGTTGCAGTTGGGGCAGGTTAGGGCCGGTTTAGGGTGAGGGATGGTAGGTCAAGCTAAACTGGCCAAGGGTGCATGTTAGGGGTAGGTTGCAGCCCACATCTTGGTTAAGGCGCAGCTCCAAATGGGGCGGGTTAGGGCAACAATTGCTAGGTGGGTTCGATTAGGTTCAAGGCTAGGTTCAAGCCAAGGTCGGTTCAGCTGACCTTGGTCCAGCCAAGTGGGTTAGGTTTTAGGAAATGGTTTTGGCTGGGTTAGCTAGGTGCGGCCAGGTGGGTGTCTAGGGTGTGGTTTTAGTCAAGGAAGTAGTCGGCCAGGTTTGGTTATGGTTGGGTTTAAGTGGGTCAGTTTGGATTCAGTTAGTCCAACAAGGGGTCGAGCTAGGGTGTGGTTTTGGAGTGGTGGTTAGGTGCAACCTAGGGTTCGACTGGGTCAGGTTTAGGGCTGAGTCAAGTGCAACTAGGCTAGGGCAGGTTTAGGGCATATTCGGCCAGGGGTTTTAGTCAAGGGTGTTAGGCAAGTGTGTTAGGTCCTTGGGTGCGGTTTGGGTGTAGTTTCAAGCTAGGCTAGGTCGGTGTGAATGGGGTTTGGTTGGTGTGTTTTGGCTAGGTTTAGGCCAAGTGGGTTAGGTCGGTTAGGGTATGGTCTAGGCTAGGTGTAGTTTAGGGGCTTACCTCTTGCAGCCGGTCCACCATAGTCCACCATTTGCAGCCATGGTTGTAGCCCACGTCCAAGCCAATCACTTCCTTATTGCAACCCACCCCTAGGATAAGGCCAACATGGCTCAAGCCCACTTAGCCCAACAAAGTCAAGCCCACTATTCTTGACTTTTCCACACTCTCTCTCTTACTTTACAAGCTCACCCAAGCTCATTTGAAATCCACGTGAATTTGCTCCCCCCCTGGCTCTATTTATAGGCTAAGGGGTGGGTCTTGGATTTGGGTTTGGATCGAAAGATCCAACCCAATCCAAATTGCAAATGGATATGGATCTAGATATTTTTGTCCAGATCCAATCCAAAATTTCTTTCTTCCGTCCTTTTTTGGTGTTTGAAACGGGCGGTTTTGAATGGGCCCCGATTCCGTCGGTGATTCGATTTTAGGCTAGGTTTTTTCCAGTCCCTTTGACCGGCCAGTTTCACTTTCAGGACTGCTTTATCATCTTATTTTTTATCCGTCTAGTCCTGTTTGATGTTTCCATTTGGTGAGGTCCATCTCGGATTTCTCCATGAATTTCTGATTTCCATTTTCACAGGCTTGCGGCTTGATCTCTGACGGCTTCATCGGGGCTTTGGCTTCGTCTTTTATGTTTTTAAGTTGAAGTCTGATTCTAACCTGGATGCCCGTTTTGCTTTTTGGCCTTGTTTTCATCTAGACGGGTTGAACTTTTCCTTTGTTTTTTTACCCGATCTTGAGCTGCTTTTTTATCGGGTTTCACCTGCTTGTGCGAGCTGCTTTGCAAAACTTGGGTTTTGGCTTGGGTTTTAAAAGCCTTTATTTCGAAAGATTTTGAAAAGGAAATTAAAACTTCAAAACTCTGGGGTTTTAAAAGTTCAAAATAAGGTTGTGAGCTGGTTTCCAAAAATGAGACGTTTATTTGAAAACATTCCCATTTTGGGGTGTTTACACATGTGTAATAAACCCCTATCTTCTAGGATGACTCTGGTCTAATTTTATACCAAGCCACATTGCATATGATGTAAAGAATACATCCTTACCAAGTACTCTATATAATATATACATAGTTGTAGTAATTGTTTCTCTCTAAAATACCCTAAAAAGAGAAGTATTTATTAATATAGACCTAGTCATAATTAATAAGATCATGTTATATCTCTCAGCTATACCATTTTGTTAAGGACAATATTCTAAGAATTTTATAGAGGTGTATTAACTACCTCGATCAGACCTTAAGACTTTGATTGTTTCCCTTAATTAGTTTTCAACCTCCTCTTTGTATTCTTTAAATATATCTAGTGTCTCATATTTATGTATTAGGAGATATAAGTATTCATATCTCGAATAATCATCTAAGAAGGTTATAAAATAAATTTTTTCATGATAGGATCTTACCTAAAGAGTTCACATAATGTGTGATTGATTTCTAATAGGTTGTTGCCCTAATTATTTCTTTAGTAAATGATTTTCTAGTCATTTTCTCTTATATATAAGCTTCACACTTATTAAAAGTGTTTTTCTAAAATTAATACAACAAGTCAAAGTTGACTAATTTCCTCAACTTGTTCTAACTTGTATGCCCTAATCATTTATGTTATATATTCAAATCAATTATGAGTGCACAATCGTTATAAGTAGAAGAAGCTTCATTATCATTAACGTTTAATTTAAATAGACCATGCTCAAATGAAAAAAATCAAAAAAATGTTATCCTATCATATTTCCTCATAGTGACTTTTTCAAAGGCAAATCTGACCTCAAACCCTTTTATTACTAAGACAAGCACCGACAACAGATTATGCCTAATAGAAGGTACAATCAAGATATCAATAAGTACAATTTGTGTCTTGTATAAAAATCTTAAACGACCCCTAGAAAATCAAGAAATGAATTATTTTTCATGTAGACTCGATCTTTACCAAGGTTGTATTACTTGAGGTATAGAATTCTCTCTTTTCTTTTTGAGATGTGCTGGGTCACTCCAGAATCAATCCACCAACCAGTCACAAGGTTGTTCAAATACATGTAGTTAAAAATCATGTAAATTATGTCCTACTTCTAATTCGAGCTGCGACACTGGTGTTTGTATAAATGTTTTTTTATTGTGATAATCTCTTTTATAATGCCCCATCTTGCTACAATTGAAGCACTTAATCTGATAAGTGGATTCCTACCATTTCTTGAAAAATTGATTACCTTTCTTATTATATTTCCTAAACTTTTTATTTGACTTTCTTTTATTTTTATTGTTTTTAGAGCTAGTCTCAAAATCATCTTTAGTAACTAATGATTTTTTTCTTATCATTTTTCATATATTCTTGTTGAATTGCTAGTTTGAGTGGGAGTTCAAAAAGTGTAAACTTAGACCCAAGTATGAGTGTTGTAGTCATCATATTCAATGAATAGAGAAGACTATTAAGGATGGTAGATATTTGCATGTGTACGAGGATTACCAATTTCACTACAGTTAAGGCCCTAGTCAAAACCAACTGTAGATGTGAAAATTTTACTCCAAAGTCTATGTAGAGACTTAAAATAAGTTTTCAATCTACTTCGTTTTGCGCGAGCATGCCAGCTAGTTTCACTTAAACTAGCAAAGTTGTATTTTCTGACTTCGTGTAATGATTGTGGGGAAGCGAGATCTTTTCGTCTTAGGCTTTCTTCAACCGATACTCAAGGATCAACCTAGACGCTTTGAGATTGATTTAAATAAGGTGTGTGTTTCTAAAATTCACTTTAGAGTCAATTTGAATCAGCCTAAACGTGCACTTGATATAAAGAAGGAAAATGTCCAAGTTCTGAAAAATAGAAACTGGTTCTATTTTCAGAGTTTGTTCTCAGATTTTTTTAAACAGTTTTGAGATCTCAAAAATTCATGAAAATATAACAGTATGTAAATAAAATTGTGAAGATCCTGAAACTATTTTTATTTTAGGTTTTTGTATTATGATTTTATAGAATTAAATCTAAGAAATGTCTCTCCTCAGGCATTCAGAACCAATCTATTACAGAAATATAGAGGCCTAAAGAAACTTCCGTAATTCGGTGCATGGAGCTCCGATTTTTATGAATTTAGTCTTGTTGGAAATCTATAGCTGTCAGCTTTCCAATGAGACTACTTTTAATGGATTTGGCTCACTGTAGTTAAAGTTATGAGATGATTACCCAACCTCTATTAGAGGAAATACAGACTGAACAGACATGGTTATGAATTTGTTTGATCTTCCCCTATTTTATTTACATTTTTGTATTACCTTAAAATTCTTGAAAATTTTATTATATGTGAGCTTATGTGTAGGAATTCGGTGTACAAAATTTCAGATTATTTGGAGAAGATATATAGAAATTAAAAATATAATATCAGATGTATGTAGGATGTTGAAAATAATTTTTTTTTTAAAAGCATATATAAATGTATTCATCTAAAATTAAAAGACTAATCACAGCAAATTTAGAGTAAATGACTGAAAAAAATGAATTGAAATATATTTATAGCTTAAGCATAGAGGGGATTAGAAGATATAGCCCTGAAAATCAAGCTCGTCTTTATCCTATTTTGATTTGATTCATAACTATGTCCCTAAATAGGATTTGAATCCTGCGCTTGATTTTCAGATTCATGGTTTCAAATATTTTTTTGATTATTTAAAACTATTTTGTTTGGGATATATTTGAAAATAATGAGTTTTATCCAAATTTTCAAATACTTTTCAAAACAACTGGTTTACATTCCCAATGTTTGTTTGCACGAGTAACATGTTTTCACTCAATGATGTCTTTACTATTTTAACTATTTTAACCCTTTGTTAGGTGTAGGGTGTCGGACCAGTTTAACCTTTTCGATGGGTGTAGGGTCTTGAACTTCTTTAACCATTGGGTGTAGGGTTTTGAATCGCTTTAACCCTTTGATGGGTGTAGGGTCACGGAGTAGGACTATTCTCAATCGGGCGAGTTTTTGAGGCCTCATTTGGATTTGATTTTTGTATTTCAAAGGTTTTTGACAAATTTGATATTTTGCAAACATTTTTAGGTTTAGTTCCCAATGTCTCATTTTCATTTGTTTGTTTGAAGAAAATTGTTTTGAAATCATCACTTCTTTGAATAAAATCATTTAAAAAGGCAGAATCCTGCCAATTTGGGCTTGAGGGCAAAGCAGTTATTTTTTTGCTCTTTGTCAAAATTAAATTTTTTTGAGGGGGTGCCATTTATCCTAATTTTGAGGTTGTCACGAAATTTTGGTGCGGAAAACCCTTAAAAGACACAAAACCGCAATTTTTTCTTCAAAAGGCAAAATTTCTAAAAATCAAATGTTTCGAGAAAATTTTTGGGTGTTTACACCAACATTTGATTTATGTGTTCAACTACATTTTCCCCTTCTTTTATTTTATGAGAATTATACTTTTGAAGTAGTTATTGCACGTGAACTTTAACTGTAGTATCATATTTGTTTGTTATAGAGTCAAACAACTTTTTAATAGTTTCTGTTCTTCAAAGACCCTAATGAGATCATCCTCCATATATGTAAGCATAATGGTCTTGGCTATTGTGTCATGCATTATGAAGGTCTTATATTTTTCTTTTTCTTCATCTGTTGCATTTGGTGTAAGTGTAAAACTATTTTCCAAAGTATATAGTCAACACTCTCTAGGGTCAAGACTGAGCGAATTCTTCTTTTCATTTTTGGAAATTTAGGGCATTTAGTATTTTTGTCTTTGCCAACTCACAAACACAAATTCTGGTTATCATTTTCAAATATTTACCAAAGATAACAAGAAGATGGTCTAAATATTTCAAATGGAAAACAATAAACAAATGACATATAAAAAGATTAAGACAAATTTCATGTACAAATTTGATATAAAAAATATCCATGTACTAATCTGTAAATAAATTTCAAGAACCTTATTATAATTTTATACAAATTATAGGTACCATTTTCGAATAAATGGATTTCAATAATTTAAAAACAAGTTTGAGGATATTTTAGTAATATTTTCCTTTTTCTACTTCTATAATTTTTTGTACAACTAATGGGTAGATTGGTAATTTTATTTACTTATCAAAGTCTTAAGGACATAACAATAAAATCAGGTTTTTAGTTATTTTGTAAATTGAATATATAGTTCATGGCAGAATAGTAAATGTCTTATATCATTTTTGTAGCTCTTATCATCGACGAAGTAGATGTCAACGACGAACCAAGAGGCTTTGATACCACTGATAGTATGAGGATGTTCTATGTGTAGATGAATCGTAGTAGAAATGCCTACCATAGTCAGGAAGGAAGAAGGAGAAGGGAAGAAGATAAAGATATCGAAGACAATTACCCGTAGAGGGTTTTCAAAGCAAGGAAGTTGTAGATTTTCATAAGTAGACTTATGTCTATTTATGGTTGGCTTTCTTCTGCATTATTTTTCTCTAGATTTTTCGTTAAAGCCATTATTGTATGTGAGATTCTCACAACTTTTAATAAAGCAAAAAAGATTATTGTTTTAAGTATTTATCTTTTGAAAAGACATCTCAGAAAATTAGGAAAGAAGGGTTCTTCGTGGATTTTACAAGTGATAAGACAAAGGGATCACATGATAACTTACAAATATCATGGTATAGAATCCCAATAAGCAAGCAAATACATTATATAGCTGATGCAATAAGATGTAGGTGGGGTCTTCAAAATAGAACTGCATAAATCCTAATGCAAATGTATGTGGGCCATACTTCTGGACTTAGACATGTCCAATCTAAGTGAATCTGATATGATTCAAAACTCTAACAAAGAGATCGTCTTTAGTCAAGGGGTCAACCAACATGTCTCTAGTTGGTATATAAGATATAGTTATCTTATTCCTATTAAGAATATCATAAACATAGTGGTATTTAACCATTATTTTCTTGCTTCTACAGCTATCAACTCCACTCTTAATCAGAGTAATTGTTGCATTATTATCACAATAAATTATAATTGACTTGTTGGCTATATTCAACTTCAAATCACGTATAAAGCAGTTTGTCCAAAGAGAACTTGTTGCAGCTTGTGTATGCAACAATTAATCTGATTAAGCAACATATTCAACTTCTTCTGTATGCAATTCTATACAACCATGTTCAGCAAGCCTAAAAAACAATACCTCCAAATAAGAAAAATTAATCAAACATTGACTTCTCATCATCCTTATTTTCAACAAAGTCATTGTTTGAGTATCTTACCACTTTTAGTTTATCTCCTTGAAAGCATAATTTTAAATTTTTTATTCCTTTAAGATATCTCAAAATCTTTTTAATAGATATCGAAGATACTTTGATATCTACTTACAACACCAACAACAAAGCTAATATCAGGTCTTTTACACAACATAACATACATCAAGCTACCCATAACTTATGCATAAGGAATATTAGACTTATTTTATCCCTTATCAGGACAATTAACCTTACAAAATTTAATCCTTTTAGTAATGGGTGTATTTGAAGGTTTGCAATCACCCATTGTAAATTTCTTAAAGTTATAATCAATATATATCTCTTAAATCAAACAAAGAATGTTAGATTTTCTATCACAAAAAACCTTCATATGTAAAATATAGGATGCCTCTCCCATATCTTTTATTTCAAACTTTGAGTTTAACCATGACTTTTTTTTGTCAATGATCTCATTATCGATCTTAGTCCATAATATGTCATCTAGATATAATGATAGAATGATAAAGTAACTCTCACTGTTCCAAACATATAAACAATGATCTAGTTCATTAGTCACAAATTTAAGTTTTAAAATGATATTTTTAAAAGTCAAATATCGTTGACGATGTGACTATTTCAGTCCATATAGAGATTTCTTTAACATATATACTTTATGTGCATGTCCCTTAACAACATATTCTTCTAGTTGTTGCAAACAAATGGTTTCATCTAAATCACCATTTAAAAGCTGTTTTTACATCATCTTTTACGAAAATCCCTTTAAAACCAACCTTGTTTTAAACTTATTGCTTGTAACATTGACTTGATAATTCATTTTCAGAACATATTTAGAGCCTATGACTTTCCTTACTTTTGACAAATCTGTCAATTCTTAAACTTGGTTTTTTTCAATGGATTCAACTTCTTTATCAATTGCTTTTTCTAAGTTTGATGATTCAGGTGAGCTAATAGTTTATTGATAAGTCAAGTTATCAATCAATTCATCTAAATACATTGAATTACACACTTTTCTATAAGGTTAGTGTGGTAAACTTTTAAGTAGAACAGTGTGATTGTAGGTCTTTTATGTTCACTTAAAGTTTTAGTTTATTCAAAAAGGTTATTGGGAATCACTATTCATGATTTAAATGATGATGAATCATTTTTGAGGATGTCATTCTTAATATCTTCTAAGAATTCAATATCACTACTCCATTAAACCATAATGTCTTCAAGATCACTATTTGTAATCTTTTGAGTATCCAATAAAAATACATTGAAAGTACTTACTATTTAGCTTATGTTTAAACTAATCAAGGATCCTAACATGGGCAATAGATCATCACTTATAGATATGAGTCAAGTATAGTTTTCTACCAAACCAAATCTCATATGGTATAGAGAATACAACCTTATATTATATTTTATTTAATATATATATATATATATATTAGTATAGCCCCTGCTTCTCCCAAAAATACCATAGGAAGAAAAGCATTTAATAACATTAACCTAATCATATTTAATATGATCTTGCTATATCTTTCATCTATATCATTTTGTTGAAGTGTTCGGGATATGGTATTTTATTTTAAAATATTAAAGTTTTTATAGTATTCTAAGAATTCTTTAGAGTTGTATTCACGACCTCGGTTAGACCTTAAAACTTTAATTGTTTGGCCTAGTTGATTTTCAACTTTCTACTTATATACTTTCAATATATCATGTGTCTTAGATTTATATGCGAAGAGATATAAAAATTTATATCTTGAATAATCAGCTATAAATATTATAAAATAAATCTTCTCATGATGAGAATTTACTCTAAAGGGTCCACATATATTTGTGTAAATAATAGGGTTGATGACCTAATTATTTTTTTAGAGAATATTTTCTAGTCATTTTCTCTTTTATATAGGTTTCACAATTATTAAAAGTGTTTTCTTAAAACCTAGGTAATAAGTCAAAGTTAACTAATTTTCTCAACATATTCAAACTTATATACCCTAGCTGCTTATGCCATACATTAATATCAATAATAAATGTATAATCAATATAAGTAGAAGAAGATGTTTCATTATTATTAAAGTTCAACTTAAGCAAACCATTCTCAAAATCAAAAAGTTAGAAAAGACTATCCTACAATGTTTCCCCACAATAACTTTCCTATGGAGAAATCTAACCTCAAACCATTTCTTAACTAAGATAGACACAAATTGTGCTTTTTAGATATCACAATTAATACATTAGTAAGTACAATTGATATGGTTTCTACAATGATCCTAAAGTACCCAACCCCTAGAACATTAGTAAAAGTAGTATTTCTCATGTAGACTCGATGTTCTCTAGAGTTCTATTTCTTTGGGTCTATAGCTTTCTATTTACTCTTAGACTTGTGCTGAGTCCAAAATCAACCCACCAATTAGTCATAAGGCACTGCAAGTATAGGCACTTAGAAATAACACAAATTTTATCATGCTTTTCTTTCGAACTCCAATGTTGAGTGTTGCCACCATTGCTTTTTTCATTGTGGCAAACCCATTTAAAGTACCTAACCTTGCTACAATTGAAGTACTTCATCCAAAAAGTGAGTTCTTAGGATTTCTTGAAATTTTGATCATTGTTTTTGTTATATTTGTCAAACTTTTATCTGGTTTTCTTTTATTTGGGTTAGCCTTGGAGCTTGACCCTAAATCTTCTTGAGCAATTAATATTTTTCTTGGTTATCCTTGTTATATGTTCTTCTTCAATTACAAGTTTCACAGGTTATTAAGAAAGAGTGAAGTCAAATCCAAGCCTAAGGGTTGCGATTACCATATTCTAGGAAGGGGAAAGATTATTTAGGATAGTAGATATTTGCATGGGTTCTTGAATAACTTATTTTCCTACAACTACATCCCTAGCCATAACCAGTATTTAGTTTATGTATTCAACTACATTATCTCATTCTTTAATTCTAAAAGAATTGTACTTCTAAAGGAACAATTGAATATGGAGTTTGGTTGTAGTATCGTATTTAGTTGTTATTAAATTAAATAGTTCTTTTGTTATTTTGTATTCCTAAAATAACCTAATCAAATCGTCCCCATATATGTAAGCATAACAGTCAATGCTATTGTGTCATCTTTTATGAAGGTTTTACATTTTTCTTTTTCTTTATCTATTGCATTTGTTCCAAGTATTGTTCTTTCCCTAAGTATATAATTGACACCCTTTAGGGTCAAGGCCAACAAAATTCTTCTTTTCTCCATTTGAAAATCTAGGTCATTCAATTTCTCAACATTTGCCAATTCAAAAACATATTATTGTTGTCATTTTTAAAAGTTAGAAAAGATAACAATAAAAGGGTCTATACATTTCAAACAAGAAATAGTACACAAGCAACAAATAAAAAGAATTAAACTTAATTTCATTAAACAACTAACAAAAACTAGTTAAGCACTAAACTACAATAATAAAAACATGCATATACTAATCTATAAATATTTTGAGGCATTGTCTATAATATCATACAAGCTACATGCATCATTTTGGAGAAAACTTAGACATGTTCATGTGATTCCAAAACAAATCAAGGGACATAATAGTAAATTTCTTGTCTTTTTGTGTAATTCTCTACACAACAAATGGGCAGACCAATAATCTTAACTATCTGTATGTTTTAGTAATTTTGTGAGTCATAAGGACAAAACAATAAATTCATGCATTTTATTTTTTTGTAAATTCAATAAATAGTTCAGGATATAATTATAAATCTGCCATGTTTATGTTTATGTAATTTTGTAAAATAGTTGTGGGCATAAACATAGTCTCGTCAAAGGACAATTCTATAAATTTAACAAAGAAACAAGGACAAAATAATTAAAAACACAATAAACTTGATTTTGTAATTCTCAAAAATAACAAGATAAGATGATAAATTCACACACAAGGTATTTCCATAATTTAAACATAGTGTCAAAGGGCAAAATCATAAAAATATCATCCAAGAATTTTACAATAATTTGACACAAAAATATCTAGACAAAAACATGATTTACATAATGGCAAAATTGATATTTTAAACTCCATCAAGAACTTAAAAGGAATTTTGCCTTTGTCAATAGAGGCAAAAGGTAATTTCTACCTACCACATTAGGCATTTTTTCCAAAACCACAACAGGAATAGTTTTGTGCCCTTGATTTTTTCTAAAACCATGATTTTGATAAATTATGGGAGATTTCTCCAAAAACTAGATTTGGTTTTTCGCCTTTTGTGAGACCAGACTGAGAGAGGAGAAGACGAAGAGTTCACTGCCCTCTGCTTCAACTCCACCTCGTCTGACCAGAGAGATGAAGACGACTTTGGTTTGCACCTTTTCACCCAACAAGCAAAAATGGTTTAGTTCCTATTTTTGCTATGCTTCGTCTTCCTACAACAACAACAACAACTAAGCCTTTTCTCATACTAGACGGGGTCGGCTACATGGATTCTTTGTTTCCACAGATCCCTATCATGTGCCATGTTAGCAGTTAACTCCCAATAAGCTAGATCATTCTTTATTGTTTCTTTCCAACACTTTTGTGGTCGTCCTCTACCTCTTTTAATACTTTCTAAATTTAGTTTTTCTAACCTTCTTACAGGTTCTTCTTTTGATCTTCTTTCTATATATCCAAACCATCTTAAACGATGTTCTCTCATTTTATCCTCTATTGGTGCCACTCCTAATTTGTTTCTAATAACCTCATTATGTATACGGTCTTTTCTTGTATGACCACTCATCCATCTCAACATCTTCATTTCTGTCACAGACATCTTTTGTACATGTTGATGATTAACTGCCCAACACTCAGAACTATAAAACATGGCAGGCCTAATTGCTGCTTTATAATATTTACCTTTTAATTTTAATGGTATCTTATTATCACAAAGAATACGTGATGCTCCTCTCCATTTTAACCAACCAGCATTAATTCTATGTGTAACATCTCCATCAATTCTTCCATCACTCTAAAAAATTGACCCTAGGTATTTAAAACTTTCCTTTTGGGGAATGCAATGTGTGCCAATTTTAATTTCTATGTGCTTTGAAGTAACCAAATCAAACTTACATTCCATATATTTTGTCTTTGTTCTACTAAGTCGGAGGCCTTTGCTTTCTAATGTTTCTCTCAACAGTTCCAATTTTCTATTAACTTTTTCCTTAGACTCCTTCACTAATACAATGTCATCTGCAAATAACATACACCAAGGTACTTCATCTTGAATATGTTTTGTTAACTCATCCATCACCATTATAAATAAGTATGGACATAAAGTTGATCCTTGATGTAACCCAATATTAACTTCAAAGAAGTCTATCATTCCTTCATGAGTCCTCACACATGTTTTTGCACATCATACATGTCTCTTATAAGGTTAATATATGTCAATGGGATATCTCTTTTTTCCAAAGTTTTTCCAAAGTTGAATATGCTTCGTCTTCCTCTTTGACAAAAATCTTGAGGAAGGAGATAAATGTTTCTTCCTCTTCATGTTTCTTTTCTGGTTTGTTTCTCATTTTTTAATCAAACTCAGAGAAACAACTAGAAAACACTCTAGTTTAAGAATGTTTCCTATTGTCTTTCTTATTATATTTCCCTTTTTCTTTACTTCTATCCAAGTGGAATTGACAAAATAGTAAGCTTGTTTGTGTTCTTTCATAATTGTGCACAATTTTTTTTGTTTTTCATCGATCAAAATATTAAAAACAATACTACAAATCATCGGAATAGCACTCTAGTTTTTGTTCTTTTATAATTAAACCAAAATGGCATATGTTGGATAGGATGAATCATGATACTCTGATACCAGCAAAGGATTAGAACACACCTCCAATCATCGGATGCCACATATAGGCCTAGATGAACTAGAGAAGAAAAAGAAAAATGGAGAAAGAAGAGGATTCTTTTCACGGTTACCCATAGAAGGATTTTAATAGGGAAGCATTTGTAGTTTTTGTGTATCACACATTTTTGTTTATATTATTATTTCCCTGTATTTTTTATTATGAGCTTTCCATTAAAGTCATTATCTTCTTTTGAGAGATTTTCACTATCTTATGCTTATCTTTATAAAAAAGCATCTCATGAAATAAAGAAATGAGGAAAGAGGATCTTTCTTCTCGTATTTCATGAACATGCATTATTGAGACCGAAAGTGGCTACCCAATAACTTATAATTTCAAAATAATATATTAATCTCTTTTGATTATTATGGTGTGCGCTTCTCGAGGAGTCCGAATGTAAATAGTTAAAATATCTTTCTCTTTATAAATGAACATTCAAATAAGAAATTGCTTTGCGGATCAATCCTAACATCCCTGATTACTAGTCGACTGACACTTTTGTTATGTTAGAGGATATCATTATTGCCTGAACCAAAAGCCTACATTGCATTCAATGTGAAGGATAAATAAAAGGATACTGTGAAATGTTGGCCCCACTATATTGGTTAGAATGGACTTATAATTTTAAGTCGTACTTCATTAAGTATTGTGTATTAGACACACACACACACACACACACACACACACATATATATATATATATATATGTATATGTATATTGTATATGTATATAAGTAAATATATCTGTGTGAATATGTGTGTATATATATAATACGTATTAGCTAGAATCATATATATAATCTCTCTTCACTTGAGGGCCTTTCTTATAGCCTCAGTCTTTAGCTTAGTGGTGTACTCAGGAATTTTTTTGGGGTGAAGCAATTTTATATTTTGATGTAGCATTTGGTGACAACTCTTCTATATTTGTATGACACACCTAGTTGGGTTTGCGATTGTCCGTTTTGCTTGTGAAGATTGGGAGCAAACTCCATGAGAAAGTATTTTAGGAAAATAGGAAAATAATGATTGCAAGAGAAAAGAGAGAAAGAAGGCTTAATTTGAAGTCAAAGAGACACATAAAATGCACGAGTAAAAAGGCTTTGAGAAATGGATTATAAGAGATGGGCCCCATCTAGGTACATGTACCCCCAACCACATGACTCAAATTCGCCTCCCATTTAAACTTTGAACCTCTTTTCCTACTCAAATCTTCAAAACGTTTGTCTCATATTGGATTGTGAGGCAACATGCCCAAAGGAAGGAATCATGCAAGTACATCTCTCTAAATCCAAATACATGAACCATTGATGACTCAAACATTTCACTTAAGCATTAGAAAAGGTCAATTAGAAACAAATGTTAGGCTTATCATGAATTCTCCTATCACAACTTGTTTAACACATTTCTATTATGTGAGGTCCTTTGACTTGAAGTCACATGAAAATTCTGCTAACTTTTCACACCAATTTCATGAGAGATGGTTTTTGCATTGCATTTAGTGAATCATATGTATTAAATATTTTTTGCTTTATCATCTCAATTATTCATGTAAGTAATTTGTCAACTTTGACTAAGATGATAAAGTAGATTTGAGCAAGAATAAAATGTGAGTATTTACTACATCCTCTCTCTCACTATATATATATACATATATATTACTCAAATATTATAAAATAGTGAGCATACTTTACTTGTTATAGTGGGGTACATCATGTTTTACATTATGAGTATCGTTTACTATTAAGTATTAGCCATAGCCACATATTTATATATGTGTGCATGCACATGTAAAACAAAAGCCCCAACCATCTAAGTAGATGGTGGAGTTGTTTTACTGGACAATGTAGATGATTGCTCTTGTTGAAGCTCATGCCCTGTATACTTTTTTTATTTTCCTGACAATAGAGTCTGTCATTTTATTTCGTAAATACCATTGAATATACGTGTTCGTATGTGCACCAAGTGAGTGGTGTGTGGAGTCATTTTGTAGGACAATGATTGGGGCGTTTGAGGAAAAGATTGCATGAGCCCATCATTGGCAACAAGTTGCTCATCTTGTCTAGTAAGTTTCAATATTAAGACTATTTTTTTACAATATTAAGATTACATAATGAGCTTATTAGAAATAAATTGATAATGGTACTAATAGAGGATAAAAATGAAGAAAAAATCGTTTGAAATGGTTTGAAAATTTGAAAGACAACTAAATAAAGCTCAAGTAAAAAGATAAGAAAAGTTTGATTCTGATAATGTTAAAAGAGGAAGACCACAAAAGTGTTGAAAAGGCTATGTGGAAATAAAGAATCCATGTAGCCAACCTCATCTAATATGAGAAAAGACTTAATTGTTGTAGTGATATAAAGCAATACTTAAATGTTGATAGGTGTAAGACACGAAAATTCCCACTCCTGGTTTTGAAGCCGGGAATGAACCTTTTCGAGTTTACGTTGCTTTTGAGGGCATGCCAGCTAGCTTACTCAAACTAGCGAAGATTTTGAAAATATCTGAGTTTTTGGCAACTGTGGACAAGCGAGATCTTTTCGTTTAAAACCTTCTTAAACTGGCGCTCAAGGGTTGGTTTAAACGCTTAGAAAACTTCGATTTCAAACAAACATAAACTTTTGAAAGAAAAGCAAGTATTTTGACGATTGTATGCCTAAATTGCAATTTTTTTTTATTATGGGGGTTGTATGCTTTCCAAGTCTTTGAGTTTTAAGCTATTTAGGTCTGATGTGTGTGCTTCAAGTGGCCTAGATTTAGCGAGTTTGAGCATAGTTTTGGGGTTTCTTCTTTGAAAATACGCAAATGCAGGGATGCACAAATACTTTTCGGGTTTGATATGGGATAAGGTGGAGTTAGGGGCTGGTGGGAAGTGTAAGGGACAGGTCCTATGGAGCTAGGTGGAGTGGCCGGGTGTTGCTAAGGGAGGTAGTTCTAGGCGGGGATCGAAGTGGTTGAGTTTTGGCCGAATAGGTTGGATGGCGGGTAGGTGGTGTTGTTAGGGTGATGTGGTGGTGGGGTAGGTGGCTGGGAGTGGAGGGGGAGCGAAGAAGAGGTGGAGTGGAGTATGGGGTACTAACCAGTGTTAAAGAGAGGCGGTGGATGGAAGAGAGGAGCAGTCGGGTGGTTGAAGTGGAGGGTTCGGCCGAAGGCAGTGGTGGCGACAATTGGTTGGCCGGCTGGGGTGTGGTGGAGCAGGTGGAGCAAGGTGGTGGCTGGCTGTGGTGCAGGTGGAAGACCCGGCTGGGAGTGGAGGAGTCGGTTGGGCTCGGTTGGGTTGGAAAGGGCATGAGAGAAGCCGGGAACCCGCCCCTTAGAGGGGGTTTTTATAGGGCTGGGATAGGTCGGTTGGGGGCTGGTATTAGGGTAGTGGTAAGGTGGTCTAGGGGTGGTGGTATGGTAGTAAGGTGGGCTGGTTTTGGGGTAGGGCTAGATATTTTCATACAAGGGGTTTTGGGTAGATTGTGTACTAGGTTTAGGTGGGGTGGTTTAGAGGTTTAGGGTTTAGCTAAGTGGGTTGGTTTTGGGGTGAGGTTTAGTGAGGTGGGTTAGGTGATTAGGCTAGGATTAGGTTAGGTTTAGGGAAATTAACCTAGGTTTAGGGAAGGATTAGGGAAGTGGGTTAGGTGATTAGGTTGGGATTAGGGAAGTGGGTTTGGTGATTAGGCTAGGATTAGGACAGGATTAGGGTAAAAGGCTAGGATTAGGTGTTTTTGGTTAGGATTAGATTAAGGAGCTCCCTTTGCATGACCCATAGACCTTAATCATATCATGTTGGTGCAGCCCTAGGTTAGGTTTTGGCTAATTACAAGCTTAAACCCACTTTAATTAGGCTAACCCACATGATTAACCCCACACTTGACACACAAGTCAAGCTTAATTACAACACACACTTTAATCTTATCCTCCCCCACTCTCTCTCATGCCCATAATCCCACGTGAAATTCAAGTAGGCCCCACCTCCATTTATGAGAAGGTGATGTGGGCCATGGATGTGGATATTGGATTGGATCTCTGGATCCAAATCCAAATCCAAGTCCACACATGGGTTTGGATTGGGATCTGGATATATATGGTCCAGATCTAACCCAAACTGAATTCTGACTCCTTAGGGCTGTGTTCAAAATGAACGGTTTGTGTGGGGTCTAACAGCATCAGTACTCCGTCTGCGTTGGGTCTTCGCCAACATGATCGTCCGCTTCTGTTTTCGCCTTCCGGAGATGACTTCAAATGATGTTTTGATGATAATAGGGTCTTGGACGTTCAAAATCCTGGGGGTGGATTCAATGTGAGAGTTGCTGTGGGGGACTCAACTTGTGCTCCGGTTCCGGGCTCTCTTTGGCTTTCCTGGTCCTGTCTTGATTAGGCCAAGCTGCTTCAGGGTTTCAAAAAAATGTGTTCTAAAAGGTTTTTAAAGCCATATTATACATTTTTGAAATATAAAGTTCAAAACATATGTATAGGGTTGCCTGGAAGGCTCCTAGGTTTCCAGATTCAAAATGGCCCTTTGGGGCTGCTTTTACAAAACCAGGCTGTTTTGAGGAATTCGTGGGATTTCGGGGTGTTTACAGATGCCCCTCTTTGGCCTTGTCCAAATCGATTTGGATAAGGGCAAAGATGACAAACTCCCCTTTCAATGTCTCCGTAGATCTAGCCACGAAGAATATGGGATCATTCCAATTTTTAGCAAAATCTCAATTTACAAACTCTGGTAGGAGGAGATATCATGCCAAAGGGATTCGTTATGGAATCTGGTCCTAAATGGGATCATGCTCATGCAAGTACCATGCGTGGAATGCAGATGCATGGGGGTGGTGCCAAGAGTGGCGACCTCCCAGAGACCAGATGTGGTCGAACTCTAGAGACTTACAAGGCCTGTTGCCCCAAGTGAGCAGATCCTATGCTGTTCGATGTTTGATTTTCAAAACTTATTTACAAAACTATTTACAAAAGGGACAACTGTCTTGAGCCTCGATCCTAAGGATCTCGAGCTCTTCGTGCTTGCCCTTGTTTGAGTCTTAACACTCACTTATCTAGCGGAGGTTTTATAAGAAAACAAAGCCTATTTCAAATTCCTATGCCTTACTCAAAACGTCGAATTCTCAAACAAGATGAAATTCAAGTAAGTAAATCCTATTTTTACTTTAGGATTCCTCGAAATGAACCATGCTTTAGCTTGGGATAAGCCAGGGATGGGAAAGAGATACCACGGTCCCTTCTGAAGCGTCCCGTGGTTTAAGGCATAGAAGGCGAAAAACTGCTCTTTTTGAGCTTTTTGGCCTCTTTTTCCTTTTTTTCGTAGAGGGTCTCTCCTTGGGAGTATTTTTTCTTTAATCCCTCTTTTTCACAAGAGAATCGATTTTTCTTTTGAATTCTAGTTTCTTTATTTTGGAAATAGACTTTTGAATGGGAAATTCCCTTTGTTTGGGCCGTGTTTTTCCTTTTGGAAGTAGAAGAGAAGAGGGGAGGACTTATCCCAAGCCTACACTCGATCTATTCCAGATCAGCCTATTTAGAAATAGCACGTACTACTTGCAAGTATCTTGCTATATTGAACTAGGCCTTTCTTTGTAAGAAGAAGGATTTTGAAATGTAACCACGATTTTGAAGACTCCACTCTTTCACAAGTGCGAATTCTCTCACTCAGGGTCACACGACTTTGCCTTTGCACCTTATTTTCATGTCTCAGGGTAGTTATCCCTAACATTTTTGAAAACTGGAATCTAATCCAAATCCTACACATGATACTTCTTTTAGTATTGGATATTGATAGGATCTGCTAAATTCCTACCTTCTACGTCGATCAACCAATACGAATTGTTCGTAGTGGTTGCTCGTATAACATAGGGTCCATCCCATTTGGGGCGCCACTTTCCGAGTGGATGTTGGCCACGATAATGGATGATTTTCAAAACCAGATCCCCCACTTCAAAGTGGCGAGGTCTCATGTGTTTGCTATAGTGTCAGTTTATCCTTTACCGGTATGCACGAGCATGATCCATGGCAAGGAGTCGCCTCTCATCTAACAAATCTAGTTCGGCAATCCTAGCATGCTGAAGCGTCTCTAGGGGGAGGTCGAGTGCAATGGATGTATGAAATGAATGCAGTTGGGTATGAATGGGAAGAATGGCGTTTGTGCCATAGACCAATTCGAACGGTGTGGCATTCGTGGGAGTCCGGATGGAAGTCCTATAAGCCCATAAGGCTTCATCCAGCTTCTCGTGCCACGTCCTACCCTTCTCTAAGGTTTTCTCAATTATACTAATGAGAGTCTTGTTTGTGGCTTCGGCTTGGCCGTTGCCTTGAGGGTAGTAGGGCGAAGAGAAGTGGTGAGTTATGCCATACGTGTTCCATCCGCTCGTTCTTGAATGGGGTACCATTATCAGACACAAGGTCTCGTGGAACCCCAAATCGAGCCAAAATATTCCTCCGAATGAAAGCCACCACATGTTGCCCCAGCACGTTGGTTAGGGAAATGGCTTCCATCCACTTGGAGAAATACTCCGTGGCTGCTAAAATAAATCGATGCCCATTCGAGGCTTTTGGAAATATTGGGCCTACAATGTCAAACGCCCACATGGTAAATGGCCAGGGGCTGACCACGGAATGTAATGCAGATGATGGGATATGAATGGCGTGCCCATGCACTTGACATGGATGACACTTTCTGACATGATCGTGACAATCCTTTTTCAGGGTGGACCAAAAATAGCCCCCTCTAAGTATTTTCATTGCCATCATGTTGGCATTGACATGACCTCCACATTCTCCATCGTGGAACTCGTGCATAACTATCCTAGCCTCCTCTAGGTCGATACACCTAAGCAGAATGCCGGTAAAACTCTTTTTGTATAAAACCCCACCCAGAATGGTGTATCGGGTCGAAATCTTACGAATGAATGCCTTATCTTTGGATGTGGCATCCTCGGCGAATCCCCCATTTTCTAGAAATTGTTTTATGTCATAAAACCAGGGTTTTTCAATAGACTCTGGGTTATTTTGGCAAATGTCCAAGTCGTGTGTGGATGGGTTGGGTGCATGCCAGATTTCTAAAGACCGGGTCCCCGAAATGGGATCGACCTTTAGGGTTGAACCCAAGGAGGAGAGGGCATTGACGATGCCATTGTCCTCTCTTCCTACGTGTGTGAGTTTGCATGATTGGAAGGACTGGACCAATCGAGTGGCTAACTCGTGATATGGAAGTAGTTTTTCATTACGTACTTGCCAAATTTTCAAAACCTGGTTTATGACAAGGAGCGAATCCCCAAAGACCTCGATGCATGATGCCCCTAGAGTTTTCGAAATTCTTAAGCCTTGTATGAGTGCTTCATACTCAGCTACATTGTTGGAACATTCGAAATCTAGGCGGACTGCTATGGGAATCTCGCCCTTTTCAGGGGAGATGAGGATGACCCCAGCACCAGCCCCTCGTTGATTTCGTGCCCCATCGAAGTGCATTTTCCACACTTGGTTTTCGAAAGAGTTTGCCAAAATGTAGTTTTGAAAGTGGTTTTGTAATATGCCTTCATCAGGCATTTCAGCAAGTGTGGGATATGTGTCCTCTAAGGGAAACTCAGCCACATAATCTGCTAGGGCTTGCCCCTTAACGGAGATCTGGAGATGGTATTTCAAGTCATACTCCATTAGAAGGAGTTGCCATTTGCCCAATCTACCCGTGAGAATGGGTTTTTTGAACAAGTGTTTGATTGGATCAAGCTTGGACACTATCCAGATCTCATGATCTAGGAAATAGTGTCTAAATTTCTGGTAGGCCCAAACTAGGGCCAAGCACGTCTTCTCCATGGCTTGGTAATTTCGTTCATGAGCCAAAAGAGTTTTCGAAATGTAGTAGATGGCATACTCCTTATGGGTGTCATCCTCGTATTGAGCCAACAGGGCTCCTAAAGCATTCGCATGCACGAAGATGTAGAGTAAAAGCGGTTTTCCTTGTTTCGGAGGATTCAAAACAGGGGGATTAACCAAGTATGCCTTTAGTCTCTCGAAGGACTTTTGGCATTCGTCATCCCATAAGAATTTCGTGCCCTTCCTCAACAGTTTGTTGAAGGGTTCGCATCTAGTTGCCAGATTCGATATGAATCGGCGAACTGATTGTAAAAGACCCTGGAGGCTACAGATTTGGGTGAGATTGGAGGGTGGAGCCATGTCTATGATGGCTCGACACTTAGAGGGGTCGACTTCTATACCCCTTTGGCTCACCATAAAGCCCAGAAGCTTCCCTGACTCTACCCCGAATACACATTTTTTAGGGTTTAGCTTTACTTTGTAAAGCCTAAGCCTTTTGAAAATCTTTTGCAAGCATTCGATATGAGTGCATCGGGTTTTGGATTTCGCCAAGAGATCATCTACATATACTTCTACGAGCTCATGAATTTGATCATGGAAGATCGTGGTCATGGCTCATTGGTATGTTGTGCCGGCATTTTTCAAACCAAAGGGCATGACTGTATAGCAGTACGTGCCCCATGGGGTTGTGAAGGCGGTCTTACTCTGATCTCGTGGACTTAGTTTGATTTGATTATAGCCTGAATAGCCATCCATAAACGAAAACATTTCATGATTTGCAGTACTATCGACTATCAAATCTATGTTTGGTAAAGGATAATTATCCTTTGGAGTGGCTTTATTCAGGTTTCTGAAATCGATGCATATTCGAATTTTCCCATTGGTTTTTCGAACTACAATGATGTTTGACAACCAATCAGAATACACAATGGGTTTTATAAATCCGGCTTTTAACAGATCTTCTAAACCCTCTTTCACTTGCGTGTGTACATTCGGGTGTATTTTCCTAAGCTTCTGCTTTATGGGTTTTACATCCGCATCTAAGGGAAGACGATGTTCGACAATGCTGGGGTCTACGCCCGGCATGTCTTCATACGTCCATGCAAACACATCTAAATAGGTTCGTAGAAATGCAATGAATTCTGATCTTTCATGTTCATGCAAGCATGCGCCTATTTTGATGGATTTGGGATTGGAATCATCCCCTAGGTTCACCTCTATGAAATCTCCTTCTACTGATTGGGAAGGTCTTTCAAAATCGAGAATTTTATAAAATTCTGGGAGCTCGGAAGTGGGATCTTCCTTAAGGGGATCCACTTCTGGGCTTCGATCATTCTCGTGGGCTATAGACCCGAGGGAATTTGATGCGTGGTCTTCAAAAAGACCTGGTTTTGTACTTGGATTTTCAAGTGATTTCGAAATTTTGGTCTGGCTATGCAGACGACGTTTCTTTCGAAATCCTTTCCTTTTGCCAAAGTCCTACCAGGACCAGTCATATACAAAATCTTTTTGGAATTTTCCAAATTTTCGATTTTTTTGGGTTTTTGTAAAACAAGAACTTTGGGAACTATACAAAGCACTCTATTTTCGAGTTTTTGTTTTTCCATTGTTTTTGGCTTTTCTTCCTTTTCGTTTTTTTTTTATTTTAAGTTTTCTAGATGTTTTTGTATTTTTATAAAAGGGATCTTCCGTCATACCTACAAAGGGAAAACACTACGAGTTAGACTCGGAATAGGAGGTCTAAATCGTAGGTCTCTTCTAAGACAGGTTCCAGGGCACCCTTGACCCAGGTGGTCACAGGGGGTGGCTCTGGCGGTATTCTGGGAGTATAGCCGATCCCATATCGGCTTGGATTGGCCCTAGGAAGGATGGGCTCTAGGAGACCCTGGTTCTGTGCCCCTAGACTTTTGTAGGGCGTATAGCCTATGTTCAACAACATCTTCCACGATTTTTGTTTTTGGAAAATTTTTGGTAAAGATCGTGGTCCTGAAACTTGCTGTCGTCCATATTGTGCTCATATGGACTCTTGTCCAGGGGCTTTGGAAATAGGGAATGCTTGGGTTTTCCTAGAAGAGTTAGAATCGGGAGGGGGCCTGCTTCGGGCGACCCCTTCACACATACAACCTTCCTAGGGTTGTTTAACACGAGCCTTGAGGGCTTAATCACAATGTGTCCCAGGTTAGCCTCATGGGCCTGGGAGCTGGATAAACAAGGGGAGTTTATGATCCAATGAAGCTGTGGGTGACTCTCACCTAGGATCACTACGACCTGGTCCTTGAAAGGGATCTTGACACACCTGTGGAAGGTGGATGGCACAGCGCACAAGCTGTGTATCCAAGGTCTTCCCAGCAACAGGTTATAATGGGGGTGGATGTCCAAGACATGAAACACCCCCGTGTGTTCAATCCCTCCCGTTTCCATTTGGAGTTCGATGGATCCTAAAGGCCTAGACGCATTCCCATTGTATCCAGTGATAACGATGGGGCTTGGGTTCACTGAAGTCAAGGTGACTCCGATTTGATACGCCACATGAAGTGGAAGGATGTTGAGCCCTCCTCCCCCATCGACTAGGCACCTGTCCAGAGAGTGGTTATTCAGAACCACCTCGATATGCAGGGCCTAGTTGTGGGACTCGTAGGGTCTATCTACATCATCTTCCGAGAAAGTGATGGGCGATTTTGCTCCTAATAAAGCCACTTGGGCAGACAGGGATTCCGGACTTATGTTCGAATTAACCTTGGCCCTTTCTAGAATTTTCTCTAGCACGAGTCTATGCCTAGGCGAGGTTTGTATAAGCTCTAGGATAGACATGTGGATAGGAATCTTTGAAAGGTGGTTTTCGAAGTCATAAGGATTTAGGATGACTTTATCCTTGTCTGTTTTTGGCAGAACACCAGGGATACATTCTTTTGAGGGGCCAGGCACACTGACCACCCTTTTAGCACCTTGTAGGTGCGGGGGTTGATAGATCCTCCCGGATCTAGTCACTTCCCCCACGACCAGCCTAGGGTTCGCGCTAAATTTGGCTCTAAGGATGAGTTGAGGAGCACCTTGAAGTTTCAAAACTGGTTTTGCCGGGGATTCCACTTTTGGTGGTACCCGAATGACGACTTGGGCGGGCTTCTTGTACAGTA
Organism: Brasenia schreberi; assembly: GCA_036023115.1. Taxonomy (NCBI): domain Eukaryota; kingdom Viridiplantae; phylum Streptophyta; class Magnoliopsida; order Nymphaeales; family Cabombaceae; genus Brasenia; species Brasenia schreberi. Next base: position 7,714,102 of record JAYKKT010000085.1, on the reverse strand, counting down.
CAAGAATGGGCGCACAAGTGGGTCAACCAGACTCAGGTTTTTGCGCTAGTTCCTTAGAAAAGGTGAGGGTACATACCTCCTTTCCTTTCCCATTGCCACTCGCGTGTTTGGGAAAGGGTTCTTTGAAGATAGCTTGAGGTGGCTCAGGTTCTGCAGTGACCTAGAGCCGGCCCTCTGCTATCAAGTTCTCAATTTTATTTAAAAGAGAGAAACAGCGTTTGGTATCATGGCCTTTGAGCTGATGATACTTACAAAATCGATTTAAACACCCCCTTTGGAAGTGACTCCTTCGGGGATTTCGGGAAGCTCTATCATGCCTTGGGCAAGTAGGAGGTCTAGGACCTCCGACACAGGTTGCCCTAGCGGTGTATATTCCCATTTTTCAACTGGTTTTTGAAAGGTTCACTCCCTTTTATTTTCTAGTTTTTCAAAAATTTTGGAAGTGCCTGCCACGCCTGGATCCACCCGGACATTGGCGATTTTATGGGGCTTTGCCCCTTTGTCCATCGTGGGTAGCCCGTATGTAATGGGCTTCTCCAAGAGGGTTTTGGAAACGGCACTTCCTTTTCGTAAGTGATCGTATGTCCCTTTTCTCAAGTTGGTTTCGAAAAGGGATGCCTTTTTTATCAACTTATGGAAAGTTGAGATCTCATGGAGCGAGAGAAGGGTTTTTAACTCGCTTTTAAAGTTATCCACGATGAGCATGACTGCGCATCCTTCGGATATGGGCTCCCGCACTTGGCCCAAAAGTGACCTCCATCTTATAATGAAGGCATGTATGTCTTCGTTCATGCCTTGCTTTGTATCCCTTAAGGTATTCAGAGTTGGCGTGACTTCCACGTTGTGTGCAAATCTTTGCATGAAGCAGTTCGCAAACTCTTCAAAAGTAACGAACTGGCTTAAGTCGTAGGAAGCCAGCCATTTGGCAGCTGTGCCTTTAAGGGATAAAGGGAACCAATACACCCATTTCATTGAGTCCTTTTTCTTATTATGGGCTCGACGCGAGAAAAGCTGCAAGTGAGACCTAGGGTATACCATGCCATCATACCGATGGAAGTTCGGTATTTCATCGTCACTGTCTATTTCGTAATCCATAGGAAGAAAATCAGACAGGGCGTAGCTTCTTTTCTCTTTATTTTGCCCTTTCAGCAACTACTGTAGGGCTTTACGGTCCTTTTGTGTGAAGGACTCGTGGTATTGGTTGCCTTCCATTACGGAGGCCTCTTTGTGCTTGCGAGGTTTTTCAGATTTTTTCTTAGGCCTTTGTTCACCGTTTGATGAACACGAATCACCTACTTCAGCCTCTTGGCTGAGAGCATCGATTTTGGCCTCAAACTCCCTTCTCAGGTCCTCGATTTCATCTAGTTTTATTTTGTTTTTGAAAATCCTCCTAGAGTGAGAACTTGATGCGCATGAGCCTTGGCTCGACATTTCACTTGGATTGGATTTTGACATGCTTTTCAAGCTTTTTCAAAATTTCCTAAGTACAAGTAAAGAAAACAAGGTTAAAAACGACACCTCTTTGAAAAATTTTCGCAAGCTTCTAAATTAAAACTCGATTTTTGAAAGGCTCACCTCCCACCAGGCGTGCCAATCTCTGTAGACGCAGGAAAATCCCCGCCTCCCCTTTGGCTTCTCAGGGCCTAGAGCGGATCCTCTCGTGTGTCTAAGGCCTATTTGTATAAACAGGGTGTGCCAGCTAGCTTACCTAAGCTAGCGAAGATATATTTTAAATCTGACTTCTAACGTGGTGACTGTGAGCAAGTGAGCTCTTGTCGTCGCAGACCTTCTTGCACCGATGCGCAAGGGTCAGTTTGTACGCTTTAAAAATCGAGTTTAGGGTAGGAAAAGCCTACGAGAGCGGTTCGAGGTGTTTTGATTCGGGTCTTTTTAATGTGATTGCAGATTTTAGATCACGTGGATTTGCACGTGCCTAAGTCTTTCCTTTTATCCCTTTATGGGCCACCTAGGTGTGTGTTATGAACACTCCACTACATGGGCGAATTTGAGCGGGAGTACGGGGCTTGCTTTGATGCAATATGCGTCCTACTTCGTGGTATGGCGTAGATGCAATGCAAACTCACGCTACTCCAAAGGGAAAACCCGAATGTAAAGACAATGCCGAAGGGAAATAACCGAAGGGAAATAACTGAAGGGAAATGACTTGTAATGTAAATGCTGAAGGGAGATATGTATATAAGGTATATATGGGCCCTTACTCGGGTCTTGCAAATAAGAGCGAAGGCTCAATGTGGGTGCGTGCTTGAATTGAAAGACTTACACACACGACATTAAATAAAACCCAAATATAACTTGCAATATGGCCTTGATTAAGGTCTTGGGAATAAGAGCGAAAGCTCAATGTGTGTGAGTGCTTGAATTGAAGTACTACGCACACAACATGAAATTAAACCCAAATAGTATAGCACGGCCCTTACTTGGGTCTTTCAAATAAGAGTGAAGGCTCAATGTGGGTGCGTGCTTGAATTGAAAGACTTACACACACGACATGAAATGAAACCCAAATAGTATAGCACGGCCCTTACTTGGGTCTTTCAAATAAGAGCGAAGGCTCAATGTGTGTGAGTGCTTGAATTGAAAGACTTACACACACGACATGAAATGAAACCCAAATAGTATAGCACAGCCCTTACTTGGGTCTTTCAAATAAGAGCGAAGGCTCAATGTGTGTGCGTGCTTGAATTGAAAGACAACACACCCAACTTAAGCAAAACCCTACGTAAGTTAAAATATATATATATATTTATATACTAGGGGCTGATTAGGCCCGTGTGTATTCAAAATCGTGCACGACTAAGAGAGTGCACGTGTGTGTGGGTGTGCCAAGCCACGTTATTACAAGCGGGGGGAGACTATGCTCCGTTATTACAACCCCGTATCGAATTAAATTTTTAGCAAGGATACAACTAAGGACCGAGTTAGGCACTTACTAATAGCTGGTCCGAAGATGCCTTGCTTGAGCGTGGGCTTGGCCTTCGCCTTGGGCTACAAGAGGGAGCTCCGCGGAGTTGAACGGCAAGATGGGCTGCTGGCCGACTGGAAATGGGGCGCGGGAGGGGCGCCTTGAAGATGGTCGGCTGCTAGGAATGGGCTGGCTTTGTGTGTTGGGTTAAAGTGACTAAGTAGGGTCACTAAAGGAGGGTGTAGTGTTAGGAAGTATGGCACTAAGGGGGAGCCTAAGGGAGTGTCTAAGGGAGTGCCTAGGGGGAGTATGTGGCCGGCGGGTGGCTAGCAGAATGGGTATGTGACAATCGGTTGGAGTGGCCGACTAGGGGGACTTGGTGGTGGCGGGCTGCTAGGGTGGCTAGGCAATGGCGGGGATGGGAAGGAAGCTAGCTAGGGTATGGGATAAGGTGGAGTTAGGGGTTGGTGGGAAGTGTAAGGGACAGGTCCTAGGGAGCTAGGTGGAGTGGCCGGGTGTTGCTAAGGGAGGTAGTTCTAGGCGGGGATCGAAGTGGCTGAGTTTTGGCCGAATAGGTTGGATGGCAGGTAGGTGGTGTTGTTAGGGTGATGTGGTGGTGGGGTAGGTGGTTGGGAGTAGAGGGGGAGCGAAGAAGAGGTGGAGTGGAGTATGGGGTACTAACCGGTGTTAAAGAGAGGCGGTGGATGGAAGAGAGGAGCAGCCGGGTGGTTGAAGTGGAGGGTTCGGCCGAAGGCAGTGGTAGCGACAGGTGGTTAGCCGGCTGGGGTGTGGTGGAGCAGGTGGAGCGAGGTGGTGGCTGGCTGTGGTGCAGGTGGAAGACCCGGCTGGGAGTGGAGGAGTCGGTTGGGCTCAGTTGGGTTGGAAAGGGCATGAGAGAAGCCGGGAACCCGCCCCTTGGAGGGGGTTTTTATAGGGCTGGGATAGGTCGGTTGGGGGCTGGTATTAGGGTAGTGGTAAGGTGGTCTAGGGGTGGTGGTATGGTAGTAAGGTGGGCTGGTTTTGGGGTAGGGCCAGATATTTTCATACAAGGGGTTTTGGGTAGATTGTGTGCTAGGTTTAGGTGGGGTGGTTTAGAGGTTTAGGGTTTAGCTAAGTGGGTTGGTTTTGGGGTGAGGTTTAGTGAGGTGGTGTAAACACCCCGAAATCCCACGAATTTCTTAAAACAAACCTGGTTTTGTACAAGCAGCCCCAAAGGGCCATTTTGAGTTTGGAAACCCAGGAGCCTTCCAGACAACCCTGTACATATGTTTTGAACTCTATATTTCAAAAATATATAATATAGCTTTTAAAAACCTTTTAAAACACGTTTTTGAAACCCCAAAGCAGCTTGGCCTAATCAAGACAAGACCAACGAAGTCAAAGAGAGCCCGGAACCGGAGCACAAGTCGAGCCCGGCACAGCAACTCTTTTATCACATCCATACCCCCAGGATCTCGAACGTCCAAGACCCTGTTCTTATCAAAATGTCATTTGAAGTCATCTCCGGAAGGCAGAAACGGAGGCGGACGACCATGTTGGTGAAGACCCAACGCAGACGGAGTACTGATGCTGTCAGACCCCGCACAAATCGTCCGTTTCGAACCCAGCTCGAAGGAGTCAGAGTTCAGTTTGGATTGGATCTGGACCATATATATCCAGATCCCAATCCAAACCCATATGTGGACTTGGATTTGGATTTGGATCCAGAGATCCAATCCAATATCCATATCCATGGCCCACATCACCTTCTCATAAATGGAGGTGGGGCCCACTTGAAATTCACGTGGGATTATGGGCATGAGAGAGAGTGGGGATGGATAAGATCAAGTATGTTGTAATTAAGCTTGACTTGTGTGTCAAGTTTGGGGTTAATCATGTGGGTTAGCCTAATTGAGTGGGTTTAAGCTTGTAATTAGCCAAAACATAACCTAGGGCTGCACCAACATGAAGTGGTTAAGGTCTATGGGCCATGCAAAGGGAGCTCCTTCACCTAAACCTAACCCTAAACACCTAATCCTAGCCTTCCACCCTAATCCACCCCTAATCTGAGCCTAATCACCTAACCCACTTCCCTAATCCCGGCCTAATCCCAACCTAATCACCTAACCCACTTCCCTAATCCTTCCCTAAACCTAGGTTAATTTCCCTAAACCTAGCCTAAACCTAGCCTAATCACCTAACCTAGCTCACTAAACCTCACCCTAAAACCCAACCACCTAACCAAGCCCTAAACCCCTAAACCACCCTTAGCCCACAATCTACCTAACTCCCCTAACTACACCCGGCCACCCTATTAGACTTCCTAAGACCTGCCCATAACACTCCCTTACACCCACTATCCCCACTACCACCTAGCCCCATCACCTAACTAGCTACCTTCCCATACTCCAGCCTTAGTCATCCTAGCAGCCCGCCACCACCACATTCCCCTAGTCGGCCACTCCAACCGACTATCCCTTTTATTCGGCCAGCCATCTCTTTTCCCCTAGGTGTCCCATTCGGCCTTCCCTTAAGCTCCCCTTAGGTCCATACTCCCTAACACTCTATACTCTCTTAGTGACCCTACCTACTCACTTGGCCCAGCCCCTTTAATTCCCCACATCAAGGCGACACCCACTTGCAGCCGACCATCTTCAAGGCGCCTATCTCGCGCCCCATTTGCAGCCGGCCAGCACCCTTTGTCGTTCACCCTCGCGGAGCTCCCGTTTGCAGCCCAAGGCGAAGGCCAAGCCCACGCTCAAGCAAGGCCTCTACGGACCAGCTACTCGTAAGTGCCTAAACTCGGTCTTTAGTTGTATACTTGCTTGAGATTCAATTTGATACGGGGTTGTAATAACGGAGCATAGTCTCCCCCCGCTTGTAATAACGTGGCTTGGCACACCCACACACGTGCACTCTCTTAGTTGTGCACGATTTTGAACACACACGGGCCTAATCAGCCCATAATACATAAGTATATACATATACTTTCATTTTCGAAGGGTTTTGCTTAAGTTGGGTGCGTTGTCTTTCAATTCAAGCACTCACACACATTGAGCCTTCGCTCTTATTTGAAAGACCCAAGTAAGGGCCGACCTATACTATTTGGGTTTCATTTCATGTCGTGTGTGTAAGTCTTTAAATTCAAGCACTTTCACACACATTGAGCTTTCGCTCTTATTCCCAAGACCTTAGTAAAGGCCTTATTGCAGTTATATTTTGGTTTCATTTATGTCGTGTGTGTAGTACTTCAATTCAAGTACTCTCACACACATTGAGCCTTCGCTCTTACTCCCAAGACCTTAGTCAAGGCCATACTGCAATTTATATTTGGGTTTCATTTCATGTCGTGTGTGTAAGTCTTTCAATTCAAGCACGCACCCACATTGAGCCTTCGCTCTTATTTGCAAGACCCGAGTAAGGGCTCATATACATACTCTATATACATATCTCCCTTCGGCACTTACTTTACAAGTCATTTCCCTTCGGTTATTTCCCTTCGGTTATTTCCCTTCAGTATTGTCTTTACATTTCGGGTTTTCCCTTTGGAGTAGCGTGAGTTTGCATTGCATCTACGCCATACCACGAGGTAGGACGCATATTGCATCAAAGCAAGCCCCGCTCGAATTCGCCCATGTAGTAGAGTGTTCATAACACACAAACTAGGTGGCCCGAAAAGGGATAAAAGAAAAGACTTAGGCACGTGCAAATCCACGTGATCTAAAATATGCAATCGCATTTTAAAGACCCGAAATAGACACCTAGAACCGCTTCGTAGACTTTCTCTCCAAAACTCGATTTTTGCAAAGCGTACAGACTGACCCTTGCGCATCGGTGCAAGAAGGTCTGCGACGACAAGAGCTTACTTGCTCACAGTCGCCACGTTTAGAAGTCAGTGTTAAAAATATCTTCGCTAGCTTAGGTAAGCTAGCTGGCATGCCCTATTTGCATACATAGGCCTTAGACCCACGAGAGGATCCGCTCCGAGCCCTGAAAAGGCGAGAGGCGGGGATTTTCGTGCGTCTACAGGTGGGTTAGGTGATTAGGCTAGGATTAGGTTAGGTTTAGGGAAATTAACCTAGGTTTAGGGAAGGATTAGGGAAGTGGGTTAGGTGATTAGGTTGGGATTAGGGAAGTGGGTTTGGTGATTAGGCTAGGATTAGGACAAGATTAGGGTAAAAGGCTAGGATTAGGTGTTTTTGGTTAGGATTAGATTAAGGAGCTCCCTTTGCATGACCCATAGACCTTAATCATATCATGTTGGTGCAGCTCTAGGTTAGGTTTTGGCTAATTACAAGCTTAAACCCACTTTAATTAGGCTAACCCACATGATTAACCCCAAACTTGACACACAAGTCAAGCTTAATTACAACACACACTTTAATCTTATCCTCCCCCACTCTCTCTCATGCCCATAATCCCACGTGAAATTCAAGTGGGCCCCACCTCCATTTATGAGAAGGTGATGTGGGCCATGGATGTGGATATTGGATTGGATCTCTAGATCCAAATCCAAGTCCACACATGGGTTTGGATTGGGATCTGGATATATATGGTCCAGATCCAACCCAAATTGAATTCTGACTCCTTCGGGCTGTGTTCAAAATGAACGGTTTGTGTGGGGTCTGATAGCATCAGTACTCCGTCTGCGTTGGGTCTTCGCCAACATGATCGTCCGCTTCTGTTTTCGCCTTCTGGAGATGACTTTAAATGATGTTTTGATGATAATAGGGTCTTGGACGTTCGAGATCCTGGGGGTGGATTCAATGTGAGAGTTATTGTGCCGGGCTCGACTTGTGCTCCGGTTTCGGGCTCTCTTTAGCTTTCCTGGTCCTGTCTTGATTAGGCTAAGCTACTTCGGGGTTTCAAAAAAACGTGTTCTAAAAGGTTTTTAAAGCCATATTATACATTTTTGAAATATAAAGTTCAAAACATATGTATAGGGTTGCCTGGAAGGCTCCTGGGTTCCAGACTCAAAATGGCCCTTTGGGGCTGCTTTTACAAAACCAAGCTGTTTTGAGGAATTCGTGGGATTTCGGGGTATTTACAATTATTACAACCCCGTATCAAATTGAATTGAGTTTAAGAGGAGTAAGATAAAAACCGAATTTAAACACTTACAAGTGGACGACTTTTCCATGCTCATGCTTGGGCTTTTTGTCCACCTAGGCAGCCAAGAGATGGGTCTCCCTAGGTGGGGTTATGGACGTGAGTTGGAGCTTGGGTGTTTAGACTTGGGAAGGGCCTAGGTTTGGCAAAAAGGTAGGGCTGGTGTGTCACGGCGAGGTGAGTGTCTTAGGCGCGGGCTGGCTAAGGCAAGTCACGGCCTAAGGGGGAAGGGTGCAGCCTAAGGTATGGGCTGCGGTGTAGGTGCGGCTAGGGTGGTAGATCGGTGCTAGGGCAGCAGGACAGGGGTGCGCGGCTTGCAGCAGGCAACAGGGGCGCGCGGGAGTTAGGCGCTAGGTGTGGTGCAGGTGTCGAGATTGCAACAGGCGGCAGGAGCCGAGTGTTGGAACTAGGAAGGGTCGGGGGTGTTAGGGTGGCAAGTGGTGAGCTGGGAGCCGGTGCAGGTGGGTTGGTTGGGGTGAGTGCAGGCAGGTTGGTGAGATGGGAGTATGGCGCGGGAAGGTGAGGGAGGTGCAGCAACTCAGCGCTAGGCGTCGGGTGTGACAGGAAGCGCGGGGCACAGCGGGGTTCCGGGTAGTGTCTAGGGGTTTGTTACGGAGTTCAAAACGAGTGCAGTTGCACTCAGTTGGGTTTAGATCTAGGTAGGTAAAGGGGAGTTTGGGTAGGTTTAGGTGAAAGGGGCTAGGTTTAGCGAAGTGGGTTAGGTGGTTTAGGCTAGGTTAGGGTGGGGTTAGGAGGCCTACCTCTTGGAGCCGGTCCACCGTGCTTCACCCATGCCTCCACGCTTTGTTGCAGCCACTCCTTCATGTTGGTGCAGCCCTTGGCTAGGTCTAGGTTCATACAAGCTTGAACCCACACCCTTGATCAAGCCCACATGGTTATAGCACACCACTCATTCTCTCTCTTCCCAAGCCTCTCTTGAATTCATGTGAACCCTTTTTGGGACCCCCTCACCTCTATTTATAGGCAAATGAGGTGGGTCTTGGATATGGGTCTTAGATTTGGGTCTTCGAATCTAGATCCGATCCAAACACTATTTGGGTCTGGATCTCGGATCTCAAATATTTTGGGATCCAGATCCGACTCAAATATTTTGGGATCCAGATCCAACTCAAATATTATTTGGGTTTGGATCCCAAATCTCAGATATTTGGGATCTAGATCCAATCCAAACACTATTTGGATTTGGATCTGGATATTTTGGTCCAGATCCAATCCAAATTTCTGTTTCTTCAGTTCTTCTTGGCGTTTCGAGATGGACGGTTTGTGCGGGCCCTGGCTTCATCAGTGCTCCATCGTGTGTTGGGTTTTCCCCAACTTTATCGTCCGAACTCCTTCTCACCTTTCTAGACTTCATTTCAGTTCATTTCTATCGTTTCGGGCTTGGATTTCTGCTATTTTGGTGAATGCTTTTGGCTTGGCTTTTGGTGCTCTGGGCTTAAAGTCTGCTCCTGGCTCGAGCTTTCCTTTTGCCTTTTGATCCTAGCTTTTATTAGGCCAGGGTGCTTTCTTTGGTCTTCTAAACCTGCTTTTCAGGCTGCTTTTGATTCAGGCTTCAGCTGTTGGATTTTGGGCTTTTACAAAATTGGGACTTGTCCCATGTTTGAGAAATTTAATTTGAACGGGGTTTAGACAAAATTTAAAGCTTTCGCAACTCTTGGGTTTTCGAAAACTCTAGAATTTGGTTTTGAAATGAATTTTCAAACTAGGTGTTTGTTTTTGAAATTCGTTTGATTGTGGGGTGTTTACAATAGGTCACATGATCGAGCACAATTACAATATGGGGTCCATGTACCCATACCCGACACCACTTGGTTTGGGTGGGTGATATTCAAATGAATGCCAAAGTGGTTGTATTATTAAGTCCATGGATGTTGACTTGGAATAATCTCAAATCTCATTGAAGTTCTTTTTTCCATTTCTCCTTTTTCATTTCTTTGGGCACTCAACCTGATTCAAGCCTATTGCTAACTCAATTCTAACTAGAACCATAAAACCCATGAACTTGTCTACTAACACCATCAGGCTTACACTGTAAAATGGAAGAATTACATCATTATGGGCCATAAGAACACATAACAAAGACGTAATCTTTAGAGAGAAAGAGCACATGAACAAAAATAAAAAAGATCAACTACTCTTGTCTTAGGATGGTTTGGCATCTAGCTCCAGAGCCAATCGAGATAAAATGAAACCAAATAAGAAATTTGTCAAATTTAACAAAAAGGATGATCAAAATTTTAGAAAAACCTTGGGATACACTTCTCGAATGAAGTGCTTCAAATGTGGTAAGAAAGGTACTTCAAAAGGTACTACCACAACAAAAAGAGAAATGAGAGCAACTCTCAGCAATGTGACCCAAAGAAAAAGTAAGACATAATTTATGTCATTTCTCAATGCTTATACATGGACTGCTCCATGACTAGTTGATAGATGGAATTTATGAATATTCAATACATTTTGAAGAGGAAAGAGGGAGCTATATACCTAAAGGAATACAAATCATAAGAACATCGAGTGTATATAGGAAATAATTCTTTTGCTAATGTTCCAAGAGTTGGATCCTTTAGGATTGTTATAGGAGTCACAGTTGTTGCACTGACTCATGTATTAATTGTATAATTTATTAGGCTAATATAGTGTTTGTACCCATCCTAGTCAAGAAAAGGTTTGAGGTTAGGTTTGTCCTTAAGAAAATCATTGTGGGAAAGCATAATATGATAGCTTTTTTTAGTATTTTTATTTTGAACATAAATTGTTTAAATTGAATGTTGATAAAATGAAGTAGCGTCTTCTTGTACTTATATTGATTGTACTTTTATTATTGATGTAAATGTATGACATAAAAGGTTAAGGCATATAAGTTTTAGTAGGTTGAGAAAATTAGTCAACTTTGACGTATTGCTTGGATTTAAAGAAAATAAAAGAAAATGATAAGAAAACCCTTCTCTAATGAGATAATTAGGGCAATGACACTATTAAAAAATATTCATATAGATATTCATATAAGTTTGAGTAAGTTGAATACATATTGTATTAGATTGTCTTGTAGGGATGGGTATGTTAGTATTTTCTAGCATTTACAGGTAGCATGTGATATGAGTGGGCTGATGAAATCCTATGAGTAAGGAAATGGATGAGAAATGCCAGTTATAGGCATTCTCCTATGTTATGATTTACTTCTCACCGTTAGTAGCTTGATTAGGTTATTGCAGATCATGTATATCATCATTAATATTAAATATGTAATTATTTTATATTATTTAACAAAGTAAAGTTATAAATTTTATTATATTAAATATTTATTCCATAGTTTATGCATTGAAGATTGAGTGGCAGCCGTTTTTTACAGGAACAACTTTGGTAACATGTATAAGCTCATGTAGTACCACAAATATATTTCGTAATTAAATATTGTGGAGCCTTATATGATTGGTAGCATAGCGAGATAATTTGGCTACTGATAAATGGTCTCATCTCTACCAATAAAACTCTCATTTGCATATAGGCTTGAGAAGTTGGATGCATATAAAATATAGGATGACCATGAGATAGTATATAGGGCAGACAAAGCTCATATTACAACAAGGTTGATCCTCCTAGAAATAGGCACCAAGAATCATTGATCTTAATGTGGGCATCCTTAGTATTCATTTACGATTGATTTGTATAAAAATTATGTTTGAATGATTTACGTAAACTTATTATTCTTAATTGGTGTTTGCACTATCTTACTGTCATACGTGATATGGTGGTATCTATGATGCAATGCTTAGAATATGTCCCACGTTTCTTGCCATTATATCTTACTGTCATTGAGATGCTTTACCAATGTTATTATGGAGCTCATACCTTAATGTCTGATAATTCGACAATCAGTGGTGATAAAGATAGATTATTTGAGCTTCTTGTCATTTGAGTTAATGTTTGTAAATATTTTTTACAGTAAAGCATATAATTTACATTGTTTAAATGTATCTTATTTTTAAAGATGTTGGTTCCATGATATGTATTTCTTTTTTATCTTTTACATTGAGGATGCTACAAATGACACTAGAACCATTCAATAATATTTTTTAAGACAAAATAATATATATTGTTGTAAACAAACTAATCGTCAAGATTATACATTATATCATCATTGGGTCCTCTCAACTGCAAATAGCCATCAATGTGTGTATAAAATGAAAAATTCCAATTACCAACAATTTAATACCAATGTCACCGAGGTTCTATCAACCATATACAAATGTATAACAAATAAAATAAAAAATTAAATGATAATACAATTGAACAAAAAAATAATAAGAATGAAAAAATAATATTTAGAAATTTTTTAAAATAAGAATCTTATCATAGAAAATGTCATCCTGGTTCGTGATAACACATATATCTTACATAAGGCATAAAAGGTTAGTCGACATTTAATACCAATGGCAAAAAAGTAATCGGTCATTTATAAAGCAACACCAACTATGCAAGCCAATGGATTATAATGACAAAAATATTTGCCATCAACATCCAAAAGTTACTGATGTGCGATATTTTTAAGAATGATATTGAGCCTACTCTATCTAATAAAAACTTATATATCATGGTGTGTTTATATCTTTAGAAAACATTCTCTATGAACTTGTGGTCAATATACCTCCTCCTTATTTAGATGCCCTATAAATTACTCCATACTCAGAGTTTTCATCTCCTACAACATCTATCCATTAGAAAGCATATATAAAACTATAAACCAGGATATGTTAGCACCATATGATGCATATTTATAGTCTAATTCTTGTCATGTATGTGAAGGCTTTGGAGAGCTTAAATGTTGATGTATTGCATCAACATTAGGAGTAGAATCAACACTACACGATGAGGAAGAAATTTCACATACAAAAGACACCACACGACCGCAAACACGACCACGACCACGACCATGTCCAATATGTGTAGGCTTATCCTAAGTAGTAGTTATTTATACATACTTCTATGCCAGTAAGTCTCTCTTTGTCACTTTTTTGATGATCTATCATTGGGATGATGAATTAGTGGCTCTTTGGGAGTCATGAACTTAGGATGTAAATGTAGACGTGATTTTATTTCAAATCGTTTGGGATTCGAAATCAAACCCTCGAACTACGTCGGGTTGCGCGAGCGTGCCAGTTAGTTTACCAAAACTAACAAATTATGTTTTTCTGACTTCTTAGAACGATTGTGGACAAGTGAGATCTTTTCGACTTAGGCCTTCTTCAACGGGCACTCAAGGGTCAGCCTAGATGCTTGAGATTTGTTTGAATCCGTTAATTCGAAAAAGGAAAAACCAGATTTTCCAAAGTTTCAGATTTGTGCCTAATTCTTGATTTCTGAAAATTTTCAGATTCTTAGATTTGCAGAACCTGTTCAGTTTCAGAGGCCTGTTCTCTAAATTTTTAAAAATACTTCTGATTTTCCAAACATTCTGAAAATTTTAAAGAATAGAGAAACACATGTGTAGAATCAGAATATATTTTTATTTTATAATTTAGTTCTTTATTTTCTGAGAATTAAATACAGAATCAAAAACTGTTATAAAATTCAGAACAACCCTGTTTCTGTGAATCTAAAGCTCAGAAAAACAGCCATATCTCAGCACTAAGACATCCAAATTGAAAGATTTGTTTTTTTATATAGAAAGATACAGATGTTATCTTTCCAAAGAATCAAATTTCATCAAATTCCACTTAGTGGTTGCAGAGATATGATCAAAACCACAGAAGTCTGTTTCTGAACATTCTGATTTTGTAAACGCAATCTGAATTTTGTATAAACTTCATGGATTTAATTGACTAGGCAATCGTTCATGAAAATTCCTCAACATTTTATCTAATCAGGTCTGATATGTCTATATTATGCATGCAAAATTTCGGATCAACTGGATTATCCGTTTGTCCATAATAATTCCATGATCAGACATGTGTGCACGGACAGTTTCAGAAACCAAGTTTGCAAAAAATTTCAGAAGGTTCCTAACGTGATTCTAGAACGAAGTTCAACCTGTATCAGTCCTAATAAATCATGGAAATCATCTAAACATGGATTTTAATTTCGTTTATGAAGGAATCATGCATGTTTGTATCAATATAAATGAAGAACATGGGCTCAAAGCCTTGATTCATGTACAAATTTCCAGAATCTGTGCTTTTCCAGGTTCTCATGAATTAAAACCAATTTGTGCAAGAATTCCAACCTGTGTGAGTGAGAGGGGACATAGGAGCACTTCGCCGGACGATCGTCGGACATCGGAACCAGGCCGGACTTCCTTCTTCTCCTTCTTTTCTTCCTTTCTCTCTCTCTCTCTCTCTCTATTTCTCTGAATTTTCGGACTGACTGTTCCTGTTTTCTTGGTTTTCCCGGATTGAGGCTTTGTGGTCACTGGAGGATCCCCTTTGCAACACCTTTGAGGCTCCTTTTATAGGCCAAAGGATGCCTCTTTGGTACTGTCACTCATAAGGCAACCCGCCTTACATATTCTTGGTGAAATACGGTAAGACTTGCTGTACAGGGCGCTGTCTGTGGGAAGACGTGATTGGCAAGTGTAGCTGCTGCTCCTTTTTGCCTTGATCGGCTCCCTTTGGATGGCTTCTTTACTTGGCTGCACTTGGTTCCAATTAGGAAGATAGGTAGACCTGCTGCATCCCTTCCGATTTCTTGCTGAGTTTGATATACGTTATTTAGAAGAATATGGGACTGACCTTGGCTGAAATCGGGGTAGTAGCCAGGTTCAGCTATAGTTGCAGAAATCGTTTGGAGCTGGCAAGGAATTTCCAAATGGAGGTATGTTGCAACTTCGGCAAGAGGTTGAAAACTTGCCGAACTCAATACAGCTGACTGCTTTGACAGGCAAGGTGCTGAATTCGGTAATTGTTTGGAGCTATCCACTTGCTGTTTTCCTTGCCTTGATCGACTCTGCATTCGTTTGCAGGAAGAACAGCTTGCTGGATTCAACCAAGGTTGTCGAAGCATTTGAAGTTGTTGAACGTCATCTGCATTTTGTCTTATCCACATTGGGAGATCATGATCTTCAGCCTTCATCCTTCTGTTGAAGCTGTTACCTGTAATCTGTATGCAGAGCATTTGACGCCAAGTTGCTTTTGAACCTCAGATGATGGAAGTGGAACTCTCCCACAATGACTTTTCTCTTCATGCTTAGCTGCAGCATCCTTGTTATGGGGGTCGCCACTCTCACCGCGGAGTTTCTTTTCCTTCTCATTGATCGACTGCTCCCAATCCTGGTGGTCTTGGCTTCAGCAGAAACATTAGATAGAGATTTGTTCCCTTGGCTCATCCTCCGAAAGAATGATATTAGGGGAATATAAGCCCAAGCATGACTAGATCTTGATGGGTAAACTGGCGGGACAAAAGCTGATATAACTTCATAGACCAAATCAGCACACATTATGTCAGCAACTTTTACAACAGCATTAGCAATTTCATTTTCAGCGGACAAATTAATCAGCCTGTTCACTGCACCTTCTACGTTCTCCTGAGCATTCTGAACTTCCACCTACATACTTGCTGTAACAGTGGTTAAGCAAATACATGTTACATGCCTTTCTACTATGAATGTGTTCTATTAAGCCCATGTTACGTTTTTGAAAATCAACTATCATGCTCATTCAATCCTTTCCACGAGTGTTGGGATATTAAAATTGCTCTTATCATAACATATCAATAGCATGATGATGCAAATTGATGTATATCAATACTAATTACCTCGATACCCAAACATAACGTAGACACGTTACGAAAGGCGTTTGATATCAAACCTTCGTTTTCGGAAGCGTTCGTTCTTGCTTCCATCTTTCCTTTCCTTTGATAACATCAACTTTTTCCTCGGGCAACTGATTTCTTTCCGAATATGAACTTTTCTTTTTGGGAAGCTCACTTTCCCTTTTTGATGCCCGCTCTCCTTTTTGGGCACCCACCTGCCTTTTCAAGTGTCAAATTATCTTATACATGCCTGTATCTTTTCAAAAGGCAAGCTTTCAACATATGTTTTTGTCATAAATCTTTTAAGAAAGCGAAATCCAGCTTTTCCATGCCAGGGGCAAAATCGTCATTTTTTCCAATTTTGTCAAAATTCGAATTTTTCAGAATGGAAAGTATTCTTTCATCATTTTAAAGCTTTCATAAAATTTTGGTACCAAAAAAAACTCGTTTAGTGCCTTTTTCCTTCGAAAACCCAAAATTACCAAAAATGGATACTTTCCTAAAAAGGTAAGAATTTTAAAAGAAAATTTTGGGTGTCTACAGTAAACAGTCATACAACACTTCAATTGCATACCTTTGTCCTTTGTGGTTCTCAAATGAAATGATTTTTCAACTGTTGAACCAATTCATCTCCTTCACTTATTTGAGTCTCATCATCCTCAATTATATTAACAAGCTCTAATTTCATACGTGTCATATGCTAACACTATATTTACCTTGTAAGGATTCAACTGTTTTTTAACATATGTAAGTACGATTTAAAATTTTTTACTTTGAATTCATGATAGCCAATTTCTCGGTATAGATATAATCATTTGTCAATACAACAAGTTTTTGGTAACTTGTTCCTGATTTTTTATCAATCAAATAGTATATTCTTCAATATTTTTTGCAATATGTGTTGTCTAAAAAAAATATTCTCGATTGTATTCATCAATGCTAACTCACGATCAGTACATATTACTTTCACAAATTTGTTTTGGGAAATAACTCCCTAATACGTCTCAAGACCTATACATAATTATCTTTCTTTTCTATGATCACAAAAGCAAATACAACAACAACAACTAAGCATTTTTGCATACTAGACGGGGTCGGCTACATGGATTCTTTGTATTCACAGAGCCCTATCATATGTCATGTTAGCAGTTAACTTACAATAAGCTGGATCATTCTTTATTGTTTCTTTCCAAAACTTTTGTCGTCGTCCTCTACCTCTCTTAATACTTTGAAAATCTAGTTTTTCATACCTTCTTACAGGTTCTTCTTTTGATCTTCTTTTTATATGTCCAAACCACCTTCAATGAAATTCTCTCATTTTATCTTCTATTGGTGCCACACATAATTTATTTCTAATAACCTCATTATGTATCCGGTCTTTTCTTGTATGACTACTCATCTATCTCAACATCTTCATTTCTGTCACATACATCTTTTGTATATGTTGATGATTAACTGCCCAACACTCATAACCATAAAACGTGACAGGATTAATTGTTGCTCTATAGTATTTACCTTTTAACTTTAATGGTATCTTCTTATCAAAAGGAATACTTGATGTTCCTCTCCATTTTAACAAACCAACATTAATTCTATACGTAACATCTCCATCAATTCTTCCATCACTCTGAAAAATTGACCCTAGGTATTTAAAACTTTTCTTTTGGGGGATGCCATGTGTGCCAATTTTAATTTATATGTCCTCTGAAGTAACCAAATGATCAAACTTACATTCCATATATTATGTCTTTGTTCTACTAAGTCGGAAGCCTTTACTTTCTAATGTTTCTCTCTATAGTTCCAATTTTATATTAACTTTTTCCTTAGACTCCTCTACTAACACAATGTCATCTACAAATAACATACACCAAGGTACTTCATCTTGAATATGTTTTGTTAACTCATCAATCACCATTATAAATAAGTATGGACTAAAAGTTGTCCTTGGTGTAACCCAATATTAACTTTAAAGAAGTTTGTCATTCCTTCATGAGTCCTCACACATGTTTTTGTACCATCATACATGTCTCTTGTAAGGTTTATGTATGTCAATCGGATACCTTTTTTTCTCAAGGTTCTCCAAAGAACATCTCTCGATACCCTATCGTAACATTTTTATAGATCAATAAATATCATGTTGTAGACACCCAAAATTTTCTTTTAAAATTCTTACCTTTTTAGGAAAGTGGCCATTTTAGCAATTTTGGGGTTTTCGAAGGAAAAAGGCACTAAACGAGTTTGTTTTGGTACCAAAATTTTATGAAAGCTTTAAAATGATGAAAGAATACTTTCTTTTCTGAAAAATTCGAATTTTGACAAAATTGGAAAAAAATGACGATTTTGCCCCTGGCATGGAAAAGCTGGATTTCGTTTTCTTAAAAGATTTATGACAAAAAAAATATGTTGAAAGCTTGCCTTTTGAAAAGATACAGGCATGTATAAGACAATTTGACACCTGAAAAGGCAGGTGGGTGCCCAAAAAGGAGAGCGGGCATCAAAAAGGGAAAGTGAGCTTCCCAAAAAGAAAAGTTCATATTCGGAAAGAAATCAGTTGCTCGAGGGAAAAGTTGATGTTATCAAAGGAAAGAAAAGACGGAAGCAAGAACGATAGCTTCCGAAAAGCAAGGTTTGGTATCGAACACCTTTCGTAACATGTCCATGTTATGCTTGGGTGTCAAGGTAATTAGTGTATTGATATGCATCAGTTTTGCATTGTCATATGTTACTGTTATGTTACTTTTATGTTAAGAACAATGTTAATGTTTTTAACACTCATGAGGGAAATCTAGCGAGCATGATGGTTGGTTTTCAAAAACGTAACATGGGTTACTTAACACTTTTATAATAGGTAGGCACGTAACATGTAACATAACCACTTTCACTGCAAAGGTGCAAATAACAGTGGACTGTTTGAATACTCTTATACGTTTGGTATTAGGAGATTTAGTTGGGATCATCATGTGGAACCATCAGTTCCTTAGAAGTGGTTATTTATAGCATTTTGTTTATGTTATGTGTTCAGTTCCCTCAAGTTAAACTCCTGAGTTAGTTTTGACATAACGAAATTGTTCTCATCAGAATGAATTGTGAAGTTTTGCTGTGCTGCAGATGAATCAAATTTTTGTTGTTTAAAATGCTAAGCTGCCATCAGGTATGCTTAACAGACCATATGTGAGTGCTAATTTCTCACTGTGGTATAAAAGTGCGTTCTCCTTCTGCTCTTCTTCCACATCATGGAGAACCAAATTTGTATCCAGCACATAACCAACTGCATTTAGAAAAGCATGCACCTTATCCTTGATCTACATCCAGCTGTACCCTGGTTCTTTTGTTACTCCTCTGACTTTCATCAACTTTCTTATTTCTCGTACCTCATCCTATATGCCTAAGGAGGCATAAATATTGGATAACAAGATACAGTTCCCTGAATCATGTGGTTCATAGAGAATCTGGCTATCATCGAGTTCCAGGATACCGTGTCTCTCACAGCCATCTCGTTGAATAGCCGAGAGACATCTTCAATGTTCCAGCACTTTGCATACATTGTGATCAGATCATTTCCAACAAAGGAATTAGAGTGGCACCCAATCTTGATTGTGAGTGAATGTATTTGTTTACCAATTCCAAGAGCCACCAGTGTTGCCAGACGCCATTGACATTGAAGACCATACCAACCCACAAATAGAGAAGAGCTGAAGGCGGAGTTGGATATGACTGAATCGCAGTACCAACGGTGGTTTCAAGAACTCACAAGGCAGCTTTGGAGGCGGCTGTGGATGGCAGGGAGAAATACTCGAGTTGTTTGATTCGAATTTGCTCAGAACAAGCTCTTCTTAGTTTGTATGATTTGAATTTCGCAAGGCAAGCGTCCTGTGACTCCATGGCAGCACAATCCTCTGAGTCCTGGCCTAATTCAGCAACGAAGGGAACCAAGTGCAGCCGATTTCAGTCGCATTTGGCATCTTACCATATCAAGGCTTGCTGCATTCAGCAAGATTAAGTAAGAAGACTTGCCTTTCAAATTCTGGCCTAATTCAACAACAAGAAAGAGGAGGAAAATGTAAGGCAGCATATCTTACAGCTAATGAGCAGCTCCTTTCCAAATTCAACGTCAACTGCAGAGTTTAGCAGTTCCTTAACTTTCCAAATCAACATGGTCCTCATGGCAGCCCCAGCAAAACTTCCCAAGTTCTGATTTTTTACAGCAATAACATGCCTTTTTCGTTAAATTCAGCAAGGAAACTTGCCTTGACCAATGTTACACCTAAGAGGCATCTTTTGGCCTATAAAAGGAGCCTCAAGGATGCTGCAAAGGGATCCTCCAGTCACCACAAAGCATCAATCCGGGAAAACCAAGAAAACAGGAACATTCAGTCCGAAAATTCAGAGAAATAGAGAGAGAGAGAGAAAGGAAGAGAAGAAGGAGAAGAAGGAAGTCCGGCCTGGTTCCGACGTCCCACGATCGTCCGGCGAAGTGCTCCTACATCCCCTCTCACTCACACAGGTTGGAATTCTTGCACAAATTGGTTTTAATTCATGAGAACCTGAAAAAGCACAGATTCTGGAAATTTGTACATGAATCAAGGCTTTCAGCCCATGTTCTTCATTTATATCGATACAAACATGCATGATTCCTTCATAAACGAAATTACAATCCATGTTTAGATGATTTTCATGATTTATTAGGACTGATACAGGTTGAACTTTGTTCTAGAATCACGTTAGGAACCTTCTAAAATTTTCTGTAAAACTGGTTTCTAAAATTGTCTGTGCACACGTGTCTGATCATGGAATTTTTATAGACAAACGGATAAGCCAATTGCTTCGAAATTTTGCATGAATAATCTAGACATATCGGACGTTCTTAGATAAAAGTTTGAGGAATTTTTATGAATGGTTGCCTAGCCAATTAGATCCGTGAAGTTTATACAAAATCCAGATTGCGTTTTATAGAAACAGAACGTTCAGTAACAGACCTCTATTCTTTTGCCCATATCTCTGCAACTACTGAATGAAATGGGATGAAATTTGATTCTTTAAAAAACCTAACATCCGTATCTTTCTAACACAACAAATTTCATCGAAATTGAATGACTAAGCACTGAGATATTGCTGTTTTTCTGAGCTTCTGATCCACAGAAACAGGGTTGTTCTGAATTTTATAACAGTTTCTGATTCTGTATTTAATTCTCAGAAAATAAAGAACTAAGTTATAAAATAAAAATATATTCTGATTCTACACATACGTGTCTCTATTCTGTAAAAGTTTTAGAATTTTTGGAGAATCAGAAATATTTTTAAAAATTCAGAGAACAGGCCTCTAAAACTGAACAGGTTCTACAAATCTAAGAATCTGAAATTTTTCAGAAATCAAGAACTTAAACACAAATCTGAAACTTTGGAAAATCTGGTTTTTCCTTTCTCGAATTAACGGATTCAAACAAGTTTCAAGCGTCTAGGCTGACCCTTGAGCGCCGGTTCAAGAAGGCCTAAGTCGAAAAGATCTCACTTGTCCACAGTCGTTCTAAGAAGTCAGAAAAACATAATTTGTTAGTTTTGGTAAACTAACTGGCATGCTCGCGCAACCCGATGTAGTTCGAGGGTTTGATTTTGAATCCCATGATTTGAAATAAAATCACGTCTACACATGTGAAATTCTTTCTTTTTTGCTTTAAAATGTTCTGTAAGACGTCTCAAAAGGTGAATCGCTTCAACAGTAGATCTAGCTGTTATAAATCAAAATTGGTTCTCTGTTATACTGAATACTTGTCTTAACCTACGTTCGATAATTCTTTCCCATAATTTCATAGTATGGCTCATTAACTTAATACCTCGATAATTCGCACAATTGTGAATGTCTCCGTAATTTTTATATATGGGTATAAGTATACTCACTCTCTATTCTTCGGGCATCTTTTGGTTTCTCCATATTTCATTAAATAGTCTTGTGAGCCAAGTGATTCCAATTTCTCCTAGTATTTTCTAAATTTCTATAGGAATATTATATAGTCCTATCGATTTACCACCCTTCATATGTTTAAGAGCCTCTTTGACTTCATTCTTTTGAATACGTCGGTAGAAATTGTGGTTTATATACTTTTCTGATTTGGCTAACTCTCCTAAGATAATATTAATAGCTTTATTTTCATTAAAAAGCTTATAAAAATAGTTTTTCTATCTATTTTTATATCATCATTTGCTACTAGAATTTTCTCATCCTCGTCCTTGATACATCTAACATAATTAAGATCTTTAGTTTTCTTATCTCTAGCCCTAGCTATCCTAAAAATATCTCTTTCACCCTCTTTTGAGTTGAGTTTTTTATATAAATCCTCTCAAATTTTAGCTTTTGCTTCACTAACGGCCTTTTTCACTTTCTTCTTTGCTTTTTTATAAGCCTCTAAAGTTTCACTAGTTTTCTTAGCATAATGTAATTTGTAATATGCCCTCTTTGCCTTGATTTTATTTTACACTACTTCACTCCACCACCAACCTTCTTTTTGTGCCGGTACACCTCTCTTAGATTCTCCTAACATATCTTTCGCCACTTTCCTAATATGTATTGCCATATTGTTCCACATATCACAAGGTGTACCAACATAATTTTAAGCATCTCCTTGAAGGACTTTCTATTTAAATATATCTTCTTTCTCGCTTTTGAGGTTCCACCATTTAGTCCGTATAACTCAATGTAATCTTTTCTTCTTTGTCCATTTTTTATTTGTAAATCCATAACTAAAAGTCGATGTTGGGTGGTTAAGCTTTCTCTTGGAATTATCTTGCAATTTTTACAACTCGCTCTATCTTTTTTTCTACAAATAAAGTAATCAATTTGTGTTTGTGATAAGCCACTCTTATAAGTAATTAAATATTCTTCTCGTTTTTTTGAAGATTGTATTGACTATAAAGAGATCAAATGTCATAGCAAAATTTAAAATCTCCCTAGCTTCCTCATTTATATCCCCAAAACCACCTTGATATCCTAATGCCTCTTTACCGACATGTCTATTTAAGTCTCCTCCTAAACAAATCATCTCCCTTTGTGGAATTCTTTAAATCACCTTATCTAACTCTTTCCAAAAAGTTGTCTTTATATTATCTTCTAGTCCTACTTGGGGTGCGTAAGCACAAACTATATTCAAAACCTTTGCTCTTAACACTAATTTCAACATCATGATTCGGTCACCATATCGTTATATGTCTACTGCACTATCCTTTAAATCTTTATTTATGATAATACCAACTCTATTTTGAGCCTTTTCCTTACTTGAGTACCATAATTTAAAACCTATATCCTCAATCTCCTTTATTTTTTCTCCAACTCACTTTATCTCTTGTAAACATATAGAAAAATTCTTATTGATTGATGTAAATATAATGAATCCAAGAAAGGCAACTCATACATGTTGGTCATATGCATATAATTAAACTCTATAACCTTCAGAAATGCAGGTAGCAACTGAAGTGAGGATGAAAGAGCAAAATTATTATCACTAACATAATAAGTTCCTGATATCTTACAATATCATGCACAATATCGGTGGTCGGTTTGATATTATATTTGTTGTAAAAAATGGTTGAGCGCTCATCTCTTTTTTTAATTTAATCTTGCATTATAGATATGCCTTAACTTGGATGCATTTTAGTCATGCCACTACTTTATATGAGACAATATATTTTGAATTATAATTGCTTTTTGTCATATCCTTTATCACTTGATATTCAACATCAGCCAACCCACATGTATATACATGCCCTTCAAGATGCAATCTCGTGAGATGATTATGTGTTTGAGTAACGACTCATAACATTTATGAACCATTACTTTCATAATCTTCTTTGAGTAAAATAAGCATTTTACTTTTTTTCATCGGTATAACTCTAAACATTAATATATTTCTTACTTCTATATGTGTTATTTCTTTTACATCCAACCCATACCTTATCTCTTCCATCTTTCTACTCCAAATAAAAAATTACAATAAATACACTTCTTTCACAACTTTTCTTACATAGTCTAGCAATTATTGTCGGTTTTAAAATATCCACTTTCAAACATTGGTTAATAATCAACTTAATCTCCTTTACAATCAATCAATATAATTGTCTTTGAATCATCACTTCATTTGTTTACATTATCATTCAACATTTACAAAAATAAGGAATAATAGCATCATTTAAGAAATGATAGAAACTCGCTAAGGAAATGTCTCAAAGGAGATGCACCATAGCAATGTCTCCTATCAAATGAACATGCACTATGGCCGCATCTTTTATTAGAAGGAGACGTCCTAACGCATCTCATGCTCATAGAGACACACTAGGATGACATCTTTTATTGATAGGAGACACCATCTTGACATGTCTTCTTGGCTTTGATTATGATGATATCAAAGTACATGGAGAAAAATGGAAGAAAAGAGGAAACTCCATACCATAATAGAGGTGGTGATTGGCTTCAAGGGTGCTACTAATAAGCGGTGAGACAGGATGGAGTCTAAAAAAAAGTGGGAGAGATCCAATAGAATTTGGGCAGTTTGGGTATCTTTTAAGAGAAAAAAAGAACGAAAGTGCAGTACACGCATTTCCTTTTTAATGGTACAACAGTATGCAAGTCTTCAAGTAAATGAACACAAGTACGATATTCAGGAGGCAGCAAAATGAAAAAATAACCACTTACAAAAGGAAAATTTTGTTTTTGCCAGTACACTTTTCCTACACATCAACTCTTGTTTGTGTTTCTATAAACTGGAAATCCTAAACATGTTTAGGGTACATATTGGTAACATGTTTCACAAACAAGTCTTCAAATATATTTTTTGTCAAGAGTTTATTATCATATCTTATGTAGGAAGGTAAGAGACAAATATTTCATTCTTTTATACCATATCATTATGGAATGATAGTTTATCAGTATATGCTTGATTCTTTAGCTATCAACTCCATTCTTTTTAAGAGTTATGATTGCATTATTATAATAAATGGTAATTGACCCATTGACCATGTTTGGTTTCAAATCACGAATGAAGCGACTTATCCAAATGGTACTTATTGTCGTGATACTACAAACAATATACTTAGCATGTTGTGTATGTAATACTACACAACTTTATTTCTTGTATGACCAAAAAACAACACCATATCCAAATAAAAAACACTTGATCAGAGGGTGATAGCATAATTTCAATACCTTGTTTCTTTTAGATATCTCAAGATCCTCCTTATGACAACCCAGTATTGTCAATAAGGATTACTTTGATATCTACTCATGAGACCAACAATAAAACTGATATTAGGTTTCCACGAGCCTGCACTCAAGAAGTTAGCACTAACTAAGACATCCATCCACCAGTCATACCATTTCACACCAATACAAATGGTAGCTCTGTGTTGGATTATGCTTCACCCTAAAGTACATAGTCACATTCGCATTCATATATCTATCATGCGGTTCACAAATATTTCATTATCCACATTACATTAGCTGTAAACCAATTCAACAAGCACATTATGCATATTCAAGAGCATCTACGACTACCTGCTTACCTCAATTGGCACCAATATCCAAACCACCCGTCTTCTTTGAAACCATAAAATCATCCTGATTTAATCACTAATCATGCACAAAAGTAATAAAAAATTTAATAACATTTGATAATGAATCAAATAACAAACTGAAATAAGAGTTCAAACTGTTCTGAAATAGCCAAAAGGTTAAATCGGATCTTCCACCAAAGACTCTAGATCCAATTCAACCCACACAAATCTCCTTGATTTATTGATCGGATAAGTATAAATAACATAGCATTAAAGCTTATTTGGGAATGAGCTCAATCATTGAAATGTGAGTCCTTATGGCCCAAAAACCACAATCAGATCCATAATTATGTAGCGGATTGAAACTGAATCTCGATCCAGTTACTACTTGTTGGTTGACGTCATCAGACTTGGACACGACTATAACACGAGATGGCATAGAAAACGACACCTTAATGTCATGCTGATGTCATCAAACTCGACTCAGTTCTTCCTGTCTGATCAAACCAGCTGATCCATCTCAAGTCAGCCCCGATGGACGGGTCAAGACATGCAATGGATAGGAAGAGGTGTTGATGCATTTTCCAGCCAATTTCATCACCGAAACCTATCTAATAATATACCAGTTCACCAATGATCGATAGAAAGATCGACAAACTTCCTTATCCAATACTGGCAACACCAGTTTTGGTTTGAGTTTCCTTCTTTTCTTCTTCTTTTTTCTTGGGCCCTAGGTCTTGGAATTACGAAAACAAAGTTTTGAATTTTTACGTATAGATTTGAACGTGGATGTTGGTGCAAAGCATCTTTATAAGGTTTGGATGACAAAGACACCTCCCATTGATGGGGTAATTTTGCCTAATCATGATGCTATTAGTCGCTATGCTTCTGTAACTGATCAGTGCATCGAACCAAAATTGTTGTCTGTTTCACATGGTCTAGCAGAGTTGTATTTGACTCTTTTCGTGTGCAGGATGGCAAAGACTTCGTGAGATTCCATATTAGATTTATTTTCCAATTGAGGATGCTCCTTTTCACCTTTTCGTAATCTATCTATTAACAGTATGATGCTATTTGTTTTAAAAGAGTCATTCACTATAGAGTGGGATGGTGCTCCTCTTCATTTTATTTACCCTTGTTAATACATTGAGAAACCTGATTAGCCCACAAATCCTCTAAAATCACTTCCTAATAGCTGGGATGTTGATGTAGGGAATTCTATACTAAAGCGGGGCAAGATTGTTTTTCGTGGCCCAAATGTGCACAATAACAATAATAACTACCGATTTCTTTTAGCGGAGATGAATATTGCCATCCACCCAGTTCCGGTTCACGTGTTTCAAAAGTGTCTTGAAACCGATGGTTTCAAACTGTTATTTATTTATTATATATATAATATTTTTAACATTTATATACATAAGTTGATTTTTGACTCAATAATAGATTGTTATCTTTGTTGAAATAGGTTGGAGGTTTATTTATGTTAGGTATATATACGGTTTCTGATAGTTTCCAATCACAAGAGTTGATACGATTATATAACTCTTCTTAATTCAACAGTGTGATGAGGGTTCCAATTCTATTGGATCCAGTTTGTATTTTTCAAAAAAAAATTAATAATGTTTTTCTTACAACAGTTTGAAATGGTTGGTAAACTGAAACAGGACATGTCTACTGTTAATGTTGTTGGGGCAGTCGATGATCTTCGAAGCCGTATGCCTTGCTCAGTTCGGTTGTGTACAGTGGATGCCGACTACCTTACTTTGGTTTTGCTTTCTGCCTTACTTGGAATAGAGATTGTATATGGTTTTGGGGTTACTCGTAGAGGTTTTCTCAAAAGACGTAAAATTAGAGTATCATTTTTCTTTTCAAGCTATATAAACTCTGTATTTATAAATGCTTTATGTTTTTCATGTTTAACGCTCTAGGCTTTCCCTTTTAACAGTCATATTTGCTTTAATTCAGGAGATGCGTGTGTTTTACTTTTGAAAAACATAAATCAATTTTTATGAATGTTTAAGTTTCAAAAATACGATCTCATGAAATCCAAGAAGAGGCCCTTCTTCCCTCATTTCATGATCGTTGTTAGTAATGGGGCTGAGAGTAGCCATCCACTACTTACATCTCCCACTTGGCCGCTAGAGCCAATCTTTTTAATACATTAGTTTTCCTCCCGCTACTTTGAGGTTTACCAAGTTGTATCATATTTATTTGTTGCAACTAAATTACAACTTACATCCGTTATGCGGTTTTTCTACAAACAATGTGTTTTTCCAGCATAACTCTCAATAAAGTATATTTTCTATACTTATACAGTAAGCATATCTCAACCCCATATGGGTTACATGTTTAGTAAACAATTCTTATGAGATGCCTTTTGTTAAGAGGTCAGCCAACATATCAATAGTTGGCATATAACATAGAGTTATTTCATTTCTTTTGAGTATATCATGAATATAGTGTTATTTAATCATTATATGCTTGATTCGTGAGTTATCAGCTCCACTCTTAATAAGAGTAATTGCTGCACTATCGTCACAATATATAACAATTGGCTCATTGGCTATATCGAGCTTCAAATCATGTATGAAGCGACTTATCCAAATGGCACTAGTAGCAGTCATACTGCAAGTAACATACTCAGCCTCTTGTGTATACAATGCTACACAACCTTGTTTCTTGCATGCCCAAGAAACTGTACCTTCTCCAAATAAGAATATTTGTCTTGAGGTTGATTTGTTGTCATCTTTACTCTCAGCAAAGTCAGCATCTAAGTATCCTATCACTTTCAGTTCATCTACTTGAAAACAAAGTTTCAAGTCTTTTGTTCCTTTAAGATATCTCAGAATCCTTTTCACAGCTATCCAATGCTGTCATCCATAATTACTTTGATATCTACTTACAAGACCAACAGCAAAGCTGATATTAGGTCTTGTGCATAACATAGCATACATCAAGCTTCCCACAACTTGTGCATAAGGAACATTGGGAGATATCTCCTTCACCGGGACAATCAGCCTTGTTGAATTTAACCCTTTTTGCAACGGGTGAAGATACAAACTTGTATTCACCCATTTTGAACTTCTTGAGGATATAATCAATATATATCTCCTGACTTAAGCATAAAAGTTTTGATTCTCTATCTCGAGAAATCTTTATACCCAGGATATAGCATATCCGTTATTTTGAACCTTGAGTTTAACCATGACTTGGTTTTGACAATCATCTCATTGTTATACCCAGTCAACAATATGTCATCTACATATAAAGATAAGATGACAAAGTGGCTCCCATTGCTCCATACATATACACAGTGATCAAGTTCATTAGCCACAAACCCAAGTTCAACTATGGCATTTTAAAAGGTCAAATATCATTGGCAAGGTGACTATTTCAGGTCATATAGGGATTTTCTCAACCTATATACTTTATCTTCTTCGCCTTCAATTTTATATCCTTCGGGCTACTGCATATATATGATTTTATCTAAATCTCCATTTAGAAAAGCAGACTTCACATCTAGCTTATGTAAATCTAAATCATAATATACTGATATAGCTAGGATTATTCTAATGAATGCAAATTTCACAATTGGAGAATATGTCTCAACATAATCTATTCCTTCCTTTTTGCGAAAAACCCTTTCAAACTAACCTCACTTTAAACTTGTCGATCGAACCATCAACCATATATTTCTTTTGAGAACCCATTTGAAACTTACAATTTTCCTTCCTCTTGGCAAATCAGCCAACTCCCAAACTTGGTTTTTCTCAATGGATTCAATTTCTTCATTCATGGCTTTTTCTCAGTCTGATGATTGAGATGAGTCAATAGCTTACTGATAAGTCAAGTTATCAGTCAACTCATCTAAATTTACTAAATTACACACTTCCTCAACAAGGTATGTGTGATAATCCTTCAAGTAGGATGGTGTGACCCTAGGCCTTTTGTGTCCACTTAAACATTTGGTTTGTTCAAGAAGCTCATCAATGGGTTCAAAAGATGATTGATCTAGACCTATTAGATTATCAGCATATTCATCATCATTCTGAAGGATGTCATTCTTAGTTTTTTCTAAGAATTTTGCATTCATGCTTTTTATTAGTCCATGGTCCTTATGATAAAACTGATATCCTTTAGATCTTTAGGATATCTGATAATATGCATCTTAAGGACCTACTGTCTAACTTATCTCCACACTGATCAAGGATCTTTACTTGACCAACAAATCCTTACCTCCTGAAATGACCTAGGTTTGGTTATCTTCAAAACAACATCTTGTATGGTGTAGAAAATACAGCTTTACAAGGTACTCTATTGAGTATATACACAACTATACTTACTGTTTCTCCTCAAAATATCCTTGGTAGAGAGGCATCGATTAAAATTGACCTTGTCTTGTTCAGTAAGATCTTGTTATATATCTCTCCTACACCATTTTATTAAAGTGTCTTCGGCATCATATTTTATTTCACAATACCAAAGTCTTTGCAGAATTCCAAAAATTCTACTGAGGTACATTTTCCACCTCTATTTGATCTCAAGACTTTATTTGTATGCCTCAATTGGTTCTATATTTCCTATTTATATTCTTTGAATGGCTCAAGTGCCTTAGTTTTATGTCATAAGATATATATATATATAAGTATATCTGAAGTAATCATCGATAAAAATTATAAAATAAACCTTTCCTCAATGTGTTCTTACTTTAAACGGTCTACATAAATTTGTGTGAATTATCTCTACTAGGGTTGTTGCCCTAGTTACCTCTTTGGGGGGAAAATTTCTAGTCATTTTCCCTTGTATACAGGCTTTACACTTATTGAAAGTGTTATTATGAAAAATGGGCAATAAGTCAAAGTTGGTTCATTTTCTCAACTTCTTTAGACTTATATGTCCCAATCTTTTATGTCACACATTCACATCAATCACATAGGCACTCTCAATATAAACAAAAGAAGAGCTTTCATTAATGTTTAGTTTTAACAACCCATGCTTAACATCAAATAAATCAAAAAATGTTATCCTGTCATGTTTTTCCCATAGTGACTTTTCCAGGGACAAACCTAACCTCAAACCCTTTATTTACTAAGGCAGGGATCAATACAAGATTACACCTAATAAAAGACACAATTAACACATCAGTGAGTACAATTAGTATGCCTGGTATTTGACCATAGAAGCTTACTTCTAGAACTATCAACTCCACTCTTAATATGACAATTGGCTCATTATCTATGTCTAGTTTAAAATCCTATATGAAGCAGCTTATCCAAACGACACTTATTATAGTCATACTACAAGCAACATACTCACCTTCTTGTGTACGTTATACAACCTTGTTTCTTGTTAGTCCAAAAACATCACCACCTCTACATAAAAGTATTTGATTGAAGGTAACTTGTTATCATCTTTGCTTACTGAAAAGTGAGTGTTTGAGTATCCTACCACTCCTACTTTATCTGCTTGAAAGCATAATTTTAAATTATTTGTTTCTTTAAGATATCTCAAAATCCTTTTCACAACTATCTAGGATTACTTTGATATATACTTAAAAGACCAACAACAAAGCTAACGTCAAGTCTTATAAACAACATATCATGCATCAAGCTACTCATAACTTATGCATAAGGAACATTAGGCTTGTTTTCTCTCTCACTGGGACCATCAATCTTGCACAATTTGACCCCTTTAGCAATAAGTGTATTAGCAAGTTTGCAATCACCCATTCTAAATTTCTTTAAGATATAATCAATATATATCTTCACTCAAATAAAGAATTGTTAGATTCTTTGAGAAACCTTCTCATCTAAAATATAGGATGCCTCTCCCATATCCTTTATTTCAAACTTCGAGTCTAACCATGACTTGATTTTGACAATGATCTCATTATCGTTCTCCGTCAACAATATATCATCTACATATAATAATAGAATGACAAAGTAGCTCCAACTGTTCTAAATATATACACAATGATCTAGTTCATTAGCCACAAACCCAAGTTCTAAAATTATATTTTAAAAAATCAAATATCATAGATGATGTGACTGTTTGGGATTGCTTCAACCTATATACTTTATGTTCCTGACCTTCAACGACAAACTCTTCTAGTTGTTTCATATAAATGATTTCATCTAAATCACCATTTAAAAAAGTAGTTTTTACATCTAATTGATACAACAAAACAACAACAACAACAACAACTAAGCCTTTTCCCATACTAGACGAGGTCGGCTACATGGATTCTTTGTTTCCACAGATCCCTATCGTGTGCCATGTTAGCAGTTAACTCCCAATA
Organism: Brasenia schreberi; assembly: GCA_036023115.1. NCBI lineage: Eukaryota > Viridiplantae > Streptophyta > Magnoliopsida > Nymphaeales > Cabombaceae > Brasenia > Brasenia schreberi. Next base: position 7,682,492 of record JAYKKT010000085.1, on the reverse strand, counting down.
AGCTAGATCATTCTTTATTGTTTCTTTCCAACACTTTTGTGGTCGTCCTCTACCTCTTTTAATACTTTCCAAATTTAGTTTTTCTAACCTTCTTACAGCTTCTTCTTTTGATCTTCTTTCTATATGTCCAAACCATCTTAAACGATGTTCTCTCATTTTATCCTCTATTGGTGCCACTCCAAATTTGTTTCTAATAACCTCATTATGTATACGGTCTTTTCTTGTATGACCACTCATCCATCTCAACATCTTCATTTCTGTCACAGACATCTTTTGTACATATTCATGATTAACTGCCCAACACTCAGAACCATAAAACATGGCAGGCCTAATTGCTGCTCTATAATATTTACCTTTTAATTTTAATGGTATCTTCTTATCACAAAGAATACACGATGCTCCTCTCCATTTTAACCAACCAGCATTAATTCTATGTGTAACATCTCCATCAATTCTTCCATCACTTTGAAAAATTGACCCTAGGTATTTAAAACTTTCCTTTTGGAGAAAGCAATGTGTGCCAATTTTAATTTCTATGTCCTCTGAAGTAGCCAAATGATCAAACTTACATTCCATATATTCTGTCTTTGTTCTACTAAGTCGGAGGCCTTTGTTTTCTAATGTTTCTCTCCATAGTTCCAATTTTCTATTAACTTTTTCCTTGGACTCCTCCACTAATACAATGTCATCTGCAAATAACATACACCAAGGTACTTCATCTTGAATATGTTTTGTTAACTCATCCATCACCATTATAAATACGTATGGACTTAAAGTTGATCCTTGATGTAACCCAATATTAACTTCAAAGAAGTCTGTCGTTCCTTCATGAGTCCTCACACATGTTTTTGCACCATCATACATGTCTCTTATAAGGTTAATATATGTCAATGGGATACCTCTTTTTTCCAAAGTTCTCCAAAGAACCTCCCTCGGTACCCTATCATAAGCTTTTTCTAGATCAATAAATATCATGTGAAGGTCTTTCTTTTTTGCTCTAAAATGTTCCATAAGACGTCTCAAAAGGTGAATCGCTTCAATAGTAGATCTACCTGGCATAAATCCAAATTGATTCTCTATTGTACTTGATACTTGTCTTAACCTACGTTCGATAATTCTTTCCCATAATTTCATAGTATGACTCATTAACTTGATACCTCGATAATTCGCACAATTTTGAATGTCTCCCTTGTTCTTATATACGGGTATAAGTGTACTTGCTCTCCATTCCTCGGGCATCTTTTGGTTTTTCCATATTTCATTAAATAGTCTTGTGAGCCAAGTGATTCCTATTTCTCCTAGTATTTTCCAAACTTCTATAGGAATATTATCTGGTCCTACCGATTTACCACTCTTCATATGTTTAAGAGCCTCTTTGACTTCATTCTTTTGAATACGTCGGTAGAAATTGTGGTTTATATACTTTTCTGACTTGGCTAAATCTCCTAAACTAATACTAACATCTTTATTTTCATTAAAAAGATTATAAAAATAGTTTTTCCATCTATTTCTTATATCATCATTTGCCACTAGAATTTTTTCATCCTCGTCTTTTATGCATCTAACATAATTAAGATCTTAGTTTTCTTATCTCTAGCCCTAGCTATCCTAAAAATATCTCTTTCACCCTCTTCTGAGTTGAGTTTTTTATATAAGTCCTCCCAAATCTTAGCTTTTGCTTCACTAACGGCCTTTTTTGCTTCCTTCTTTGCTTTCTTATAAGCTTCTAAAGTTTCACTAGTTTTCTTAGCATAATGTAATTTGTAACATGCCCTCTTTGCCTTGATTTTATTTTGTACTACTTCACTCCACCACCAAGCTTCTTTTTGTGCCGGTACACCTCCCTTAGATACCCCTAACACATCTTTCGCCACTTTCCTAATATGTATAGCCATATTGTTCCACATATCACAGGGTGTGCCAACATAATTCCAAACATCTCCTTGAAGGACTTTCTGTTTAAATATATCTTCTTTCTCGCTTTTGAGGTTCCACCATTTAGTCCGAATAGCTCGATGCACTCTTTTCTTCTTTGTCCATTTTTTTATTTGTAAATCCATAACTAAAAGTCGATGTTGGGTGGTTAAGCTTTCTCCTGGAATTACCTTACAATCTTAAAAACACGCTCTATCTTTTTTTCTACAAATAAAGTAATCAATTTGTGTTTGTGATAAGCCACTCTTATAAGTAATTAAATGTTCATCTCGTTTTTTGAAGATTGTATTGACTATAAAGAGATCAAATGACATAGCAAAATTTAAAATCTCCCTACCTTCCTTGTTTATATCCCCATAACCAAAGTTTCCATGAATCCCTTGATATCCTAATGCCTCTTTACCGACATGTCCATTTAAATCTCCTCCTAAACAAATCATCTCCCTTTGTGGAATCTTTTGAAACACCTTATCTAACTCTTCCCAAAAAACTGTCTTTATACTATCTTCTAGTCCTACTTCGGATGCGTAAGTACAAACTATATTCAAAACCTCTACTCCTAACACTAATTTCAATGTCATGATTCGGTCACCATATCGTTGTATGTCTACTACACTCTCCTTTAAATCTTTATTTATGATAATACCAACTCCGTTTCGGGCCTTTTCTTTACCTGAGTACCATAATTTAAAACCTGTATCCTCTATCTCCTTTGCTTTTTCTCCAACCCATTTTGTCTCTTGTAAACATAGAATATGAATCTTTCTCCGAATCATAGTATCTACCACCTCCATTAGCTTACCCGATAATGTTCCGATATTCCAAGAACCAATACGAATCTTATTATCTAGGACTAGCTTCCTTACCCCCTGCATCCGTCCATAATTAAAATGTGGAGACCCTCTCTGAAAATTTTTCACTACATTCGGGTGACAATGTAGCGGGACTAACTTCTTTAATGTTAATCAAAATCACAAAATACAAGAATATCCAAAAAAATATTGATGAATGCAATTTTTATAAGAGGGAATATGTCTCTACATAATATATCCCCTCCTTTTGCAAAAAATCCTTTGCAACAAACCTTACCTTAAATTTTTTATTGTTCTATTGACTTTATATTTATTTTTAAGAACTCATTCATAGCTTATAGCATTTCTTCCTCTTTATAAATCTGTCAAATACCATAGTTTTTCTCAATGAAATCAATTTCATGATCCATTGCTTTTTCTCAATCTATTGATTCATATGAGTTAATAGCTGCATGATACATCATGTTATCAGTTAGCTAATCTAAATTCATTGAATTACACACTTTCTCTATAAGGTTAATGTGATAATATTTTAAGTAGGATCCTAGGTTTTTTATGTCTACTTAAAGTTTTATTTGTTAAAGAAGGATATATGAATCAGAATCATTGGTTCAAATGATGATAGATCCATATCTATGAGATCATGAGTGCTCTCATCATCATTTTCAATGATATCATTCTTAGTATCTTCAAAAAAGTCAACATCCTACTTTGTATTAGTCCATAGTACATGTGATAAAATCTCTATCCCTCGGAACCTTTAGGGTATCAAATAAAACACATCTAAATGACCTATTGTCTAGTTTATCCCTATATTGATTAAGGGTCTTAACATGTCAAATAGTCCCCTAACTTCAAAGATGACTCGGGTTTAATTTTATACCAAACCACATTGCATATGATTTAAACAATACATCATTACCAAGTGCTCTATATAATATATATATATATGGTTGTAGTAATTGTTTCTCCCTAAAATACCCTAAGAAGAGAAGTATTTATTAATATAGACCTAGTCATAATTAATAAGATCATGTTATATCTCTTAGCTATATCATTTTGTTGAGGTGTTCTGAGTATATTATTTTGTTTTGAAATACTAAGTCTTTACAATATTCTAAAAATTCTATAGAGGTGTATTAACTACCTCGATGAGACCTTAAGACTTTGATTGTTTCCCCTAATTAGTTATAAACTTCTTCTTTATATTCTTTAAATATATTTAGTGTCTCAGATTTATGTGTTAGGAGATATAAATATTCATATCTCGAATAATCATATAAGAAGGTTATAAAATAAACCTTTTCATGATGGGCTCTTATCCTAAAGGCTCCACATATATGTGTGTGAATGATTTCTAATAGGTTGTTACCTTAATTATTTCTTTAGTAAATAATTTTTTAATCATTTTCTCTTATATACAAGCTTCACACTTATTAAAAGTGTTTTTCTAAAATTCATGCAAGAAGTCAAAGTTGACTAATTTCCTCAAGTTGTTCAAACTTATATGCCCTAATCATTTATGTCATATATTCAAATCAATTATGAGTGCACAATCATTATAAGTAGAAGAAGCTTCATTCTCATTAACATTTAATTTAAATAGACCATGCTCAAATGAAAAAAGCCAAAAAAAGTTATCATATCATACTTTCCCATAGTAACTTTTTCAAAGACAAATCAAACCTCAAACCCTTTTCTTACTAAGGCAAGCTTCAACACTAGATTATATCTAATAGAATGTACAATCAATATATCAATAAGTACAATTTGTGTGTCTTGTACAAAAATGTTAAAGGACCCAACCCCTAAAAAATCAAGAAATAAATTATTTTCCATGTAGACTCGATGTTCAGCAAGCTTGTATTACTTGAGGTCCAGAACTCTCTCTTTGCTTTTCGAGATATGTTGGGTCACTCTACAATCAATCAACCATCCAGTCACAAGGCTATTCAAATGCATGTACTCAAAAATCATCCAGATTATGTCCTACTTCTAATTCAAGATGCAACACTGGTGTTTTTATAATTGTTTTTTATTGTGACAATCTTTTTTATAGTGTCTTATCTTGCCACAATTGAAGCACTTAATCCTATAAGTGGATTCTTACAAGTTCTTGAAAAATTGATTACCTTTTTTGTTATATTTTCTAAACTTTTTATTTGACATTTTTTTATTTTGATTGTTTTTGGAGCTAGTCTCAAATATCATATTTAGTAAGTAACAAATTTTTTCTTATTATTTTTCATAAATTCTTCTTCAATTACTAGTTTGAGAGGGATTTCAAAAAGTGTAAACTTAGACCCAAGTCTAAGGGTTGTGGTCACTATATTCAATGAATAGGGAAGCCTATTAAGGATGGTAGATATTTGCATGGGTTCAAGGATTACTGATTTCACTACAGTTAAGTCTCTAGTCATAACCAACATTTGGTTTACGTGTTCAACTACATTGTTCCCTTGTTTCATTTTATGAGAATTATACTTTTGAAGTAGTAGTTGATGTGAACTTTAACTGTAGTATCATATTTATTTGTTATAGATTCAAACAACTTTTTATCGGTTTCTATTTTTAAAAGACCCTAATGAGATCATCCTCCATATATATATAAGCATAATGGTCTTGCGTATTGTGTCATCCATTATGAAGGTCTTATATTTTTCTTTTTCTTTGTCCATTGCATTTAGTGTAAGGGTAAAACTATTTTCCAAAGTACATAGACAACACCCTCTAAAGTCAAGACTAATCGAATTCTTCTTTTCTTTTTTAGAAATTTAAGCCATTTAGTATTTTTGTCTTTATCAACTCACAAACACAAGTTTTGTTATCATTTTCAAATATTTACCAATGATAACAAGAAGATGGTCTAAATATTTCAAATGGAAAACAATAAGCTAATGACATATAAAAAGATTATGACAAATTCCCTTAAACAACTAGTATAATTTATCCAAATGCTAAATTGCGATATCGAAAATATCCATGTACTAATCTGTAAATAAATTTCAACGCCTAATTGTAATTTTATACAAATATAGGTACCATTTTGGAATAAATAGATTTCAATAATTTCAAAACAAGTTTGAGGATATTTTAGTAATATTTCCCTTTGTCTACTTCTATAATTTTCTGTACAACTAATAGGTAGATTGGTAATTTTATTTGTTTATCAAAGTCTTAAGAACATAACAATAAAATCAGGTTTTTAGTTATTTTGTAAATTGAATAAATAGTTCATCGCAGAATAGTAAATGTGTCTTATATCATTTTTGTAGCTCTTATCATCGACGAAGCAGATGTCAAGGACGATCCAACAGGCTTTCATAGCACTGATAGTACAAGGATGCTTTGTGTCTGGACGAATCATAGTAGAAATATCTACCATAGTCAGGAAGTAAGAAGGAGAAGGGAAGAAGATGAAGTTATTGAAAACGATTACCCGCAGAGGGTTTTCAAAGTAAGGAAGTTGTATATTTTCATAAATTGACTTATGTCTATGGTTGCCTTTCTTCCCTATTATTTTCCTCTACACTTTTCGTTAAAGCCATTATTGTTTATGATAGATTCTCACAACTTTTAATAAAGCAAAAAAGATTGTTGTTTTAAGTATTATCTTTTGAAAAGATATCTCAAAAAATTAGGGAAGAATGGTTCTTCTTAAATTTTATGACTGCACGTTATCTGGACTTGAAGGGATCCCATGATAACTTACAAATATCATGGTGTAGAATCCCAATAAGCAAGCGGATACATTATATAGCTGACGCAATAAGATGTAGGTGGGGTCTTCAAAATAGAACTGCATAAATCCTAATGCAAATGTGTGTGGGTCATACTTCAGTTACTGGACTTAGACATGTCTAACCTAAGTGAATTTGATCTAATTCAAAACTCTAACAAAGAGATCGTCTTCAGTCAAGAGGTCAACCAACATGTCTCTAGTTGGTATATAAGATATAGTTATTTCATTCCTATTAAGAATATCATAAACATAGTGGTATTTAACCATTATTTTCTTCCTTCTAGAGCTATCAACTTCTCTCTTAATCAGAGTAATTGTTGCATTATTATCACAATAAATTACAATTGACTTATTAGCTATATCCAACTTCAAATCACGTATAAAGTCGTTTATCCAAAGTGCACTTGTTGCAACTTGTGTATGCAACAATTAATCTGATTAAACAACATACTGAACTTCTTATGTATACAATTCTATACAACCATGTTGAGTAAGCCTAAAAAATAACACCACCTTCAAATAAGAATAATTAATCAAACGTTGACTTCTTATCATCCTTGTTTTTCAGCAAAGTCATTGTTTGAGTATTCTACCACTTTAGTTCATCTCCTTGAAAGCATACTTTTGAATTTTTTGTTCTTTTAAGATATTTTTACACAACATAACATACATCAAGCTACCTATAACTTATGCATAAAGAATATTAGGCTTATTTTATCGCTTACCGAGACAATCAACCTTACAAAATTTGATACCATTAAAATGGAGAGGAGCATCAGGTATTCTTTGTGATAAGAAGATACCATTAAAATTAAAAGGTAAATATTATAGAGCAGCAGTTAGGCCTGCCATGTTTTATGGTTCTGAGTGTTGGGCAGTTAATCATCAACATGTACAAAAGATGTCTGTGACAGAAATGAAGATGTTGAGATGGATGAGTGGTCATACAAGAAAAGACCGTATACATAATAAGGTTATTAGAAACAAATTAGGAGTGGCACCAATAGAGGATAAAATGAGAGAACATCGTTTAAGATGGTTTGGACATATAGAAAGAAGATCAAAAGAAGAACCTGTAAGAAGGTTAGAAAACCTAAATTTGGAAAGTATTAAAAGAGGTAGAGGACGACCACAAAAGTGTTGGAAAGAAACAATAAAGAATGATCTAGCTTATTGGGAGTTAACTGCTAACATGGCACACGATAGGGATCTGTGGAAACAAAGAATCCATGTAGCCGACCCCGTCTAGTATGGGAAAAGGCTTAGTTGTTGTTGTTGTTGTAGTAACAGGTATATTTGAAGGTTTGCAATCACCCATTGTAAATTTCTTAAAGTTATAATCAATATATATCTCTTGAATCAAACAAAGAATGTTAGATTTTCTATCACAAAAAGCCTTCATGTGTAAAATATAGGATGCCTCTCCCATATCTTTTATTTCAAAATTTGAGTTTAACTATGACTTTATGTTGATAATAATCTTATTATCGATCTTAGTCCACAATATGTCATCTACATATAATGATAGAATGATAATGTAGTTCTCACTATTCCAAAGATATACAAATGATCTAGTTCATTATCCCTAAACCTAACTTTCAAAATGTTATTTTAAAAGTCAAATATCGTTAACGATGTGACTGTTTCAGTCCATATAGGGATTTCTTTAACATATATACTTTATGTTCTTATCCCTTAACAACATATCCTTCTAGTTGTTGCAAACAAATGGTTTCATCTAAATCACCATTTAAAAGCGGTTTTTACATCACCTTTTACGAAAATCCCTTTAAAACCAACCTCGCTTTAAACTTATTGCGTGTAACATTGACTTGATAATTCTAAAAACACATTTACAGCCTATGACTGAATCACATCGTGTTTAAGTGATTGATTTGGATCGGTTCGAGTTGAATCAATGTCATGTTAATCGAGGTGACTCGATCGGGTATGGTCTGGTACGTAAGAACAACTCTTAACACATGTAGGCCTGAAGCTGAGCTACTCCAGTTTGGGATCTATGTTCAAATCCATATATGGATTTGCTGTAGAATCAGATCCAATAGTTTGAAGATTCAATTTGAATCGATTAAAACTTGCCTCTCTTGTAATAATTTCACTACACGACCTTCCTGCTCGTCTTATCAATAGTTACCAATTTGAAAACATTCTTTCATACCAGCGGGTCAAAATGATCAAGTAACAAATGCTAAAGAAGATCAAAGAGAAGAAAAGCTAAGAGGAACCCTCCTTCTCTAAGGGGAGAAATCATGAGGCAGATTTGGATCTTTTACCATGCCAGCTACTTTGTTCTATTGCTATCTTCTCCTTATTAAGATCTTTGCTCTCCAATACCGAAACTTAGGATTCTCGTGATCCAAAATGATGTTGCAAGCATTATGGCCTCATTTTTATGTATATGTTATCTTCTGTTGGTATATAATATTATCTTTTGTTGATGTGTAATGCTATCTTTTGTTAGTGTTATAATGATTGAGAAATGAATAATTTAAGTTGAGGATCATCTCCATATGTACTACTTATTTGAATTTGAATTATAAATCTCTTTGTATTCTACATTTCTTATGATGTAGCCTCAATATTTCCTTTTTCCTTTTGCAATATTGTAATTGTGTTATCGATTTTACATCCCAAGTTTGAGACCTTACATTAGGATATATGGGTTGGTTTGGGAAAAAAAGATATTTATGGTTCAACTAAAAAGTTTGTCTATGGAACAAAATTAACTACATCTTCATGTAAGGGATCACCCTTGCATGACCGGTCCCAAGCCCAAATAAAGGAGGAGGATTGCGTTAGGCTTCCAACAGCTGGCCTAAAACTTTGTCGGACTTATCTACTATGGATCCACAAATTATGATAGGCTGTGTAGAAACAAAGAATCCATGTAGCCGACCCCATTTAGTATGGGAAAAGGTTTTGTTGTTGTTGTTGTTGATCTATGTGTCCTCATCCATAAAGAAAGGAAACAAGAAAGCCTTTTAAACATTTGCAGCCACTCCTCATGAACAGCAAGGCTGGTTACCCAATATTACTTAAAATATAAATAGCCACATTTGACCTCTACATACTCTCTCACGAAATCCGAAAAGATAGGGTCCTCTTTTAGAATTTCGGGGATATGGCTTTATTCACTATAATCAAAGATAATAAAATGGTTTTCTACTTTACAAATAATGTAGAAGTTTTTACGTTGCTTTAACTCCCAAAAAAATAAAACAGAAAACTAGTTTGTGGAATACATATGAGGAGAAGGAATAATTCAAAATGTGTGCGATCTCTTATACAATATACTAAATATTTTCTTCCTCTATTTGTAAAATTTGTCTAGAAGCAAATTGTTTAATGCAAAGTCTTCAAATTTCTTCACAAATCTCCCTTTGAGTTTTGGTGCAGGCATTTTCTCTACTTCATTGGTAATAGAGTGACAGGTTCATCCTCAACATTCAAAAAGGTATTGGTTGATTGACTAAGTATGTGTTTTTCATCAAGGAATCGAACGATACTCTGTTAGAGAAGGGTTACAAAAAATAAAAGAAGGAAAACATATTACAGTGAAAACATATATATGTCCTATAAATCTACTTTATTTTTTCCTTTATATGAAGATCTAGTGTTTTTGCTTTCGATCTTGATTAGTCTGAAAGGAAAGGTTTTTTAATTTATTTTATAAAACCCTCCCGTGTGTTTTCTCTAATCAAGATAAACAAATCTTACTTTCTTCATTACAAAAAAAATAAACAAAACCGATAAAGAGGAAAACTTAGAGCTTTCTTCCTCTTTCTATACAAATAAAGTATAGGGATCAAGAAGAGAAAATAGAGGAGTAGGTGATCTAGACATACATATATATTCGGGTAAATAGGAATCGATCGACAATCGAAAAGCCCCTTTGTTCTCCTACATCTTTCTCTTTCCTTACTCTCTTGCGTTGAATCCCTTATTTAGGAAGAAAAAGCAATGGAAGAAGAAGGAATCCGTAAACTTGGTTTCTTTTTTCTAATTTCTAGTTTTTAACTCTAAAAAAACACATTGATGATCATCGTTTTCATACCAAAGAACTTTCCGTCTCTGGCTTCAGTGATCTTGATACACGGAGCGAGGAGGATGAAAGCCTCTTCATCCTCTTTCTCTCTCTTATTCTCCACCCTCTCTCAAACTCTACGCTCTTTCCATCTCTCCCTATCCATCTCTGTCTAGTCTCACAAAAGCGAGAAACCAAAAAAAAGGTTGTTTTCCAAAAACCAGAAAATAGCCATATGGTTTTAACAAAATCATGGTGTTAGACCGTGGATTTATAAAAAAACTACAGCCAGAAAACCACTCCTATTGCAGTTTCAGTAAAATCGTCAGTCGTTTTACAAAAATTGCCTCGGCATCAAGCAATAATTATGTTTCTACCTTTGGTGATTCATTATAGAATGGTATATTTTATTAAAATTGCAATTTTATCCATATATTTGTTTGTCAATTTATGGAAAACCATGGGGTTGGGTTTAAGTTATAAAGATATTTTTACTATTTTGCCCCTAGTTGTTATTTGAATTTACAAAATTGTTAAGAGGGCAAGATTACTATTATGCCCTTCTATTTTATAGCTTATTACAAAAACCCCTAGGCACAACAAATTACTATGTTACCCCTATTTTTTAAGTTAATTTTATATTTTTGTTTTAAGCCTATTTTTTGGAGTATTTTATATTCAGTACTTAAAATATTTCTAGAACTATAATAGGTGCTCATATGTATTTGTATGATAGTGGACATTATTTTATGATATTGCAAATGGGTGTCTGGCTAATTAATTGCTTCTGTTTATAGTTTTTTATTTAAATTTTTTAGACCCTTTGTTTGTGTTTTTTACCAAATTTACTAAAATGATGATTAGAATATCTATATCTGAATTGGGAAAACTAAAAAAGTTAATGGCTTGAACTTCTAAACTTTGAAAGATAAATTCTTTTGGCCTTAACATTTGACAACATGGACTATGTCCTTAGATAAACCATAATCACTCATATAACACAAGCAACTGATGAGGAAAGAGAAAAGTATCAAGGCTTCCTCAAAGATGACAATTTGCTAGAACTCTTATGCTAACATATATGGAGGATGACCTACTTAGGATATTTGAAGAGTGCAAAACAGTAAAAGAATTATTTGACCCCATAATAGTAAAATATGACACAACTCTGAACCTACATGTATAATTACTATTTTAGAAATATAACTCACATAAAATGAAGGAACAAATAATGTAGTTAAATATATCAACCAAATATTGGTTATAACTAGGGATTTAGTTGTAGTCAAATATGTAATCCCTAACCCTATAGAGATTTCGACTATTCTAAACAGTCTTATTCCCTCTTAGAATATGGCAACCACAACATTTAGGTTGAGAACTAACTTTACCCTATTGAGCAAGAGCACATGAACAAAAATAAAAAGGATCAACTACTCTGTCTTAGGATGATTTAGCGTCTAGCTCGAGAGCCAATTGGGATAAAATAAAACCAAATAAAAAATTTGTCAAATTTAACAAAAAAGATGGTCAAAATTTTAAAAAACCTTTGAGATACATTTCTCCAATGAAGTGCTTCAAATGTTGTAAGATAGGTACTCCAAAAGGTACTACCACGACAAAAAGAGAAATGAGAGCAACTCTCAGCAATGCGACCCAAAGGAAAAGTAAGACATAATTTATGTCATTTCTCAATGCTTATACATGGACTACTCCATGACTAGTTGATAGATGGGTTTTAAAGCTACTCAGTACATTTTGAAGAGGAAAGAGGGAGCTATATACCTAAAGGAATACAAACCATGATAACATCGAGTGTATATAGGAAATAATTCTTTTGCTAATGTTCTAAGAGTTGGATCTTTTAAGATTGTTATAGGAGTCACACTTATTGTACTTACTCATGTATTAATTGTATAATTTATTAGGCTAATTTAGTGTTTATACCTATCCTAGTCAAGAAAGGGTTTGAGGTTAGGTTTGGTATTTTTATTTTGAACAAAAATTGTTTAAATTGAATGTTGATGAAAATGAGGTAGCGTCTTCTTCTACTTATATTGATTATGTTTTTATTATTGATGTAAATGTAGTTTGAGTAAGTTGAGAAAATTAGTCAACTTTGACTTATTGCTTGGATTTCAAGAAAACAAGGGAAAATAATGAGAAAACCCTTCTCTAATGAGACAATTAGGGCAATGACATTGTTAAAAATTCTTCATGTATATATATATATATGCAGACCTTTCAGGTTAACATCTCATCATAAGAAGGTTTATTTTATAATATTCATAAATGATTATTCGAGATATGGATATTTATCTCTCTTATAATATAAATTTGAGGCACTAAATATATTTAAAGAATATAAGCAGGAAATTAAAAATCAGTTGTGCATATAATTAAAGTCTTAATATCTTACGAAGGTGTGAATATATCTCTACATAATTTCTTGAATGTTGTAAAGATTGTGGTATTTCAAAATAGAATATTGTGCTCGGGGTATCTTAACAAAATGGTACAACTGAAAAATATAACAAGATCCCATTGAATATGATCAGGTTAATATCAATAGATCATTTCTATCTAGGATACTTTGGTGAGAAGCAATAAATATATTATCATGTAAGGTTGTATTCTCTAGACCATATGAGATGTGGTTTGGTAGAAAGCAAAACTTGTCATGTACGAAGGTGGGGATTAATTGCATATGTAAAAATCAGTCTAGAAATAAGATAGCAGTAGGTCATTGAGATGTATTTTTATTTACCCAAAAAAATTCAAAAGATATATATTTTATACAAGGACCATGGTTTAGTAGAAAGTACAAGTATTGAATTCTTATAATGACATCCTTTAAAATGATGATGAAAGCATTGATGATCTAGTATATCTGGATTTATCATCATTTGAGCCCCATGGATAGTGATTCAAATGACCTTTTTATACAAACTTAAACGTTAGTAAAAATAAAAGACCTAGAGCGACATTGGCTATTTTAAAGGATTATCATACTTACCTCAGAGAGGAAATGTGTAATTAAGTAGATTTAGATGAGTTGACTGATAACTTGACTTATCAACAATCTATTAGTTCATTTGAATCATCATACTAAAAAAAACAGTAGATGAGGGAATTAAATCTATTAAAAAAATCAAGTTTGGGAGTTAACAACTTTGCCTAAAGGAAACTCATAGGTTGTAAATGAGTTCCTAAAAAGAAATACAAAGTCGATCAATCAATCGACAAAAATGACAACAAATCAACCCGCACCTATCAAATATTCTTCTTTACTAGGAGTGAGAAATATAAAGTTGCTTTCAAGTAGATGAATTAAAAGTGGTAGGTTACTTAGATGCTCACTTTATTGGGAGCAAGAGTGACAACAAATCAGCTTCTCGCTAAATATTCTTATTTGGAGCTGGTGGTGTTTGTTAGGGTTGCAAGAAACAGGGTTGTGTAGCATTGCATAAACAAGAAGCTTAGTATATTGCTTGTAATATGACTGCAACTAGTGTCATTTTGATAAATCACTTCATACATGACTTGAAGATGGATTTAGCCAATGAGCCAATTGATATTTATTGTAATAATAGTATAACAATCACTCCAGTTAAGAGTGGAACTAATAGCTATAAAAGTAAGCATATAATAGTTAAATACCACTATATTCGTGATATACTTGAAAGAAATGAGATATATTTTATATGCCAACTAAAAACATGTTGGTTGACTCCTTGACTAAAGGTATTCCTCAAGATCTATTTATGAAACGTGTTACTAACACGGGTTCTAGATATACCTAGAGTTTGAGTGTGAAAATATATTATGTGGATGTTATGCAGGAAAAACATGTTGATTATGAAAAACTACATAGTATGTATTAGCTGCGATTTCCTTATAATTAAAAATGGTACAACTTGAAAATCTACAAAATAGTGAGAAGAAACTAGTGTATCATTAGTCGGCTCATGTGGCCAAGTGGGAGATGTATAATATAAGTGGTCACATTTGAACTCCACATACACTCCCATGAAATCTGAAAAAATAGGGTCCTCTTTAAAAATTTCGGGAATGTGTACTTACTTACTATAAGCACAAGTAATAAAATGTTTATGCTTTACAAATAATGTGGAGCTTTTTATGAAGCCTTAACTCCCAAAAAGATAAAACAAAAAATCTAGACTAATGAGCCGATTAATAAACAAACAAGGACCCTACTCGAGATTTCAAATGCATATAAGGGGAAGAAAGAGATCAAAATGTGTGCGATCTCGTATACAAATATACAAAAGGCTTACTTCCTATATTTGTGAAATCCATCTAAAAGCAAACCATTTAATGCAGAGTCTTCAGATTTCTTCACAAATCTCCCTTTGAGTTCCACGATAGGCTTTTTCTCTACTTCAAATTTGATAAAGGGTTTCGACAAATTTTCAGGTATACTTTTAGTTTTTCGATTAAAATATTGGAAACAAAAGATATTAAGGGTAGGGATCCAACCACAAGTATGAGGCGAGCCAATTGGTTCCATGATCAACCTCTGTAATGGTTGAAAATTGCCAACTTTCATGGAGTTCTTAGTGAAACACTAAATTTCAAGTAGGGTCCTTGTTTTGATCTTTCAGCAACCTCAAATGCCACTATTGTCAGTTCATATGAGGGTATTGTAGACGAAGGTGAGGTGATTCAGACAAGATAAAGATAGGCCAATGAGATGAATGGAATCGCCAAAAATCAGCAGTGGAAACGAGAGGAAATCGGCAGTTTCAACCGACTTGGGTTTCTAGAGATGCTTGGTTGAGTTGGATCACTTTGACCAATTCATCCCATCAAGTCGAGGGGAACCAGTTTAACTCAAGTGAGTCAGACCCTCGGTCGGGCCAATATGGCTCCACTATGAATCTATATCCAGTGTGCATAGTATTTCTGATTTGGATCAGTTTGAGCCTAGTTTGATGCGTTGGACTCATAATAGTGAACATTAATATTATGAGGATTTCATTTATATTCAATTACTAAATTAAAGAGTGACTAAGGGATAAAATTAGATCTAGGGGTTCTTAGTAAGATCCAGTATGAATATTTTGAGAATTTGAAGGTCGTTGAGTGACTCCGACTTCTACCTGGTTTAAACCACTAGTTTTGTTATTGAATAATATATATACTAATATTTATTTTATACTTAAATAGGAATTAAGTAAGGTGACTTGGAGACATTACTTGAGGACAATTCTTGAGGTGGATATGGATATGTACTCTAGTTGAGGTAGGAGATTTACTTTTCTCAATAGGATCATGGTAGATGTTGTTTCGAGAAACTTTTAATGTAAATGTTTTATATGGTTCTCTATTGCTTTGATAACAATGAGCTCTTAACTAAAAAACATTTCAAGTTTTGAAATTAGAAACTGGTTTTGTTTTCAAAGACTTGTTTTTTATTTTTTTATAACAATTCTGAATCTCAAAAATTTCTAAAAAATTCACAGAAAATAGAATTTAATGTACAAATTTAGAAATTATTTTTATTTTTATTTTATATACTATAGATCAATTAAGTTTGAAAACATATCCCAATCAGACATTCGAGATAGACCTATGCCAGAAAGTCAGAGGTTTAGAAAAATGATTGTATCTTTATGCTCAGACCTTCGATTTCTACGAAATTAGTCTTGTTGGAAAGCTACAGATTTCAGATTTCCAATCATTTTCAACCAAAACCTCTGTTGCAGGAACTTCAAACCACTTTAAATGGGTGTAGGGTATTGAACCGCTTTAATCACTTTAACAGGTTTAGGGTATCGAACCACTTTAACCCTTCGGTATCAAGTCTCAGAATGAGACTGTTGCCGACCAGGCAAATTTTTTAGGTTTGATTTGAATTTAATTTGTTTTTCAATATGGTTTTGGAATTTCATAAATTTATCAATTTGCAAACATTTTTGGGTTTTGATTTCCAATATTCTCATTTTCATTTGTTTATATTAAAAAATTGTTTAAAATCATCCTTTCTTTAAAGGCAATCATTTAAAAAGGCAGAATCCTATCAATTTCGTATTGAGGGCAAAATAGTTATTTTTGTATAATTTTGTCTAAATTAGATTTTTTCGAGAGGGATGCAATATACCATCATTTTGAGGTTGTTAGAAAATTTTGATACAAAAATGAGTTCGTTTAAGGTGTTTTTATTTGGAAAACCCTTATCTTAAAAGACTCAAAGCTACCAAAAAAAACAAAATTTCTAAAAGATGAAAAGTTATTTTAAAAAAAAAATGGGTGTTTACAGATGCCCCTCTTTGGCATTAATCAAAATTTATTTGGATTATGGCAAAGAAAACACCCATTATTTTTATTCTCAAACTTATCTTGAGAGTATGAATTTTTCCTTCATTCCATAACATCTATTTCCTTGGATTTTTTTTGCAAAGAAGAAATTTTAGCGAAATGGATTTGACAATAGAACACCTAATCCTAGGATGATCATGCATGGATGACCACTTTATGAATGCATAAGGAATATGAGGTGAATAAAATATTTATGTTTAGAAACCCATACCTGTAATTCATGAGCTTGAGAAGAACCTTATGAAGGTTCGTTGTCCCAAGCAAGATGGTGGTTCCCATATTGTTTCTTTTGATGTTTCGGATTTTCAAAAAAAACATCAAAAAGAGAACTCCTTTTAGTTTCTATCAAAAGGACTTCCAACTTTTTACATTTTCCTTCACTCGGGCTTTAATACCTACTACTTAGCAGAGGTTTTATAGAAAATTTTGGATAACATTTCAAAGTTCATTTTCTTACACAACAAAGTCTAATTGTCAAACAAAATGAAATCTAAATAAGTAGGTTCTATTCCTACTCTAAGACTTTAATGACAAACTTTTCTCCATTGGGATGAGTTGTGGGATTTCGGGAAAGAGTTTCCCACGATCCCTTCTGAAGCGTCTCATAGTATAAGGCCAAGAAATTTTTGATAGAAAATTTGCTCTTTAGAGCTTTGGCTTTTATTTTCTTTTCTTTTAAATGAGACCTCTATATTGAAGGTTTTTGTTTTCTTTTTTCTTTTCTTTTTCATTTTGGAATGCCTCTATATTGGAGGTTTTATTTTTCTTCCTTTTCTTTCGATTTTGTAAATTTTTCTTTTTTGAGTTAAATGAAGTGGGGAATACAACGCATCCATTTAGATACTCAAGTCAACCAAGAACATCCTATTTCCTAATAGCACCTACCATTTGAAAATATTTTGTTATTTTGAACTAGGCCTCATTTTGTAAGCCAAAGATTTTCGAAATGTCACCAAATGATTTTGAAAACTCCACTTTTCATAAAGCATCAATTCTCTAATTCCGGGTCACATAATCCATTTTTATCCTTCTTTCAAGAAATTCAAAGGAGATCTGTTTTTAAAATATTTTCAAAAGAAATTCAAAGTAGACCCTATACATATATTTTTTTTTCAAGTATTGGGCATTTATAGGGTCTGCTAAATTCCTTCCCTCAACATCAATCAACCAATATACATTTCTCTCTTATAATATAGAGATCATCCCACTTGGGCCGCCACTTACCACATGAATGTGGGGCTCATATGGGTAAATGATGACGTAAAATATATTCCTTATGATATGGAGATACATGCATTATGAAATGATGAATGTATTCAGTCTCTATCAAGGTGTTTTATAGAATACACTCTAAATGCCCCTAGTTTGGAGGGAATGACATGAGCATTCATATATTATGGCCGACCCCTATTGTGGCCAACCCCTAGCCTTTGATGCATTTCAGGTTAGATTAATCCCTAAATTGACCTCTAGGAAATCCCCTCCTATGGAATTTAAAAGTTTTTTCCAAGTCAAAGATTTTATAGAATTCAGGAAGCTCGGAGGCTTAATCCTCCTCATGAATGAGGGGATCTTCCTCGTTCCTTTGATCTCTCTCAAGTATTTTGATTTCTAAGGAAGTCTCACGCATAAGAGAAGGATTATGCACAAAAGGATTATAAGATAGTTTGGGTTTGAGAATTCATATGGATTTTGTCAAAACCAATGCTTGAGTTTGTACCCGATTTTGAAAACTAAAATTTTTAAGATTTTCAACTTTTCCAACTTTTTGGATTTTTCTAAACAAATGCTAGAAGGAAAACATAAAAGACTTTCTTTTTAGAATTTTTATATTTTTCCAAATGTTTTTGGGTTTGAGAGTTTTCTAAATTTTTTTGGTTTTTCCAAAATATATACTTTTTTTATTTTCTTTGATAAAGGGGTCTTACATCAAACCTACAAAGAAAACACTATGAATTATACTCCAAACAAGAGATCTAAGCCATAGGTTTTAGTTTTAGCTGGTTTTAGGGTACCCTTGACCCAATTAATTTTAGGTGGTGGCTCAGGGGGTATGGGTGGCTTGTATCCTAAGCTATATGGACCCAAGTTAGGTAGAGGTAGGATGGGTTCTAATCTACCTTGGTTTTTGGTTCCTAGAACCTGGTATGGCACATATTCCATGTTTAATAGCATATTTCAAGGCTTTTTAAATTTCGAAAAGTCTTGATAAAGAGGATGGCCTTGGAATAGTGTATCATCCATGGCATAGTCATACACTCAAGTTTTATTGAGTGCGCCCAAGAGTTGTATGGCTATAGGGGTGGAAAGGTTTGACTCCCCTAGGATGCACACAACCCTAGGAGTGGAAGACTCAGATGTTTTGGGTGTCTCTAGGAGATGGACGACTCTGTAAGGTTATAACGGGTTTCTCTAGGATATATGTGACCCTAGAGGGTTTGGCATGGGTCGATTTTGGTTCTCCTAAGAGGTGGATGATCTTGGTAATGGGGGGATGGATCCTAGGTGCAACCCAATGTACCCCTAGGAGTGGACGGTTTGAGTTTATAAGGATGCTAAGAAAGAGCATGTTTGATCCTTGCACAAAGGAGAGAAAAAGATTCCAAGGAAAACCATAGTCGGTCCCTTGGTTGGTTTATTGATGTTGGAAGAAATCATGACCATAGGCTTGAGTTTATGATACAAACCTAGGCTCAAAAAGATTTGTTTATACAAGGTAGGGTGAGGTGTACCTAGGATGTCGAAGTATTCCTTAGGAATAACCATGTCTACCAAATTTTCAATTTTATTTTATTTTTCTTTTTCATTTTAAAATTCTTCTTGTTGGTGTTGGATATTCACTGCACCTTGAAAATCCACATCCTTCGGCTCATTCGATGGGGTTGTGGGTGCATGAGTGAGATATGAGTAGAGAGTTTTGAGAGAAATGAGTTTCAGATATACCTTTTTTGAGCTTGTCTACCTTTCTATGGTGAGAGCAAGCTTCCTTGTAGACGTCTTGAGGGTATTGTAGCTCATGCATCGCTTCGAGCTTCCGTTACTTTTTGAGGTCTTGGATTTCATCCTCCAAGCCTATGTGTGTGCAACACTCATTCTCCTTTGTGTATGAAATGGTGCTCATGGGAATGGAACCCATTGGAACAACCGATTTTGAAAATTTTGAAGTAATTGGTATGAAGTGACTCTCGTGCCCCACTCCACTTGTGCTCTTAGGAATGTAAACTTTTTCTTTCTTTTTAATTTTCTTAATTTCAAATTTTTTATTTTCAAATCTTTTTTATTTTTGAAGGTTTTCCAACTTCTTTTGGTCTTTCCAAATATAGAATTTTTTTGGTTTTCCTAAGGACAAAGTGGTGTTTGGATGATTAGCAAGGTTAGATGATTTGATCTTAACACTTGCTTCATCTACGACCTCATATCCTTCATCAGATTTCGACCTCGGTTTGGTTTTTCGGGTACGATTTTTCTCCCTATATACCCGAGATGACTTTTCATGGGAATGATATATCTTGAACACTAGGTCCTCAATTTCTCTTTCAACCTATATTTCTCTCCTAAAAAAGGCAATTTCTTCTTCTTGGGCTTGATAAGATTTCTTAGCGATATTGGAAAACTAATTTTGAAAATTTGATGAGGCCTTCCTTGACATATTTTCAAAGGACTCATCCAAATACAACATTATTGAGTTACTAGAATTTGAACTCAAAACAAAAGATTTGAAAAAAAAGAGATTCAAAATCACAATTTGAATATTAGAATTGGTTTTGAAAAAAACAAAAATGGATCAAACAATTATCAAAGATTCACGTCCCACCAAGCGTATCAAACCTGTAAATGTGAATTTTGATTCCGAAATCTATGTAGATAGTCGAAACTAAATTTACAAACTATGTCATGTGCGCGAGCGTGCTATCTAGTTTGCTCAAACTAGCGAAGATTGATTTTCTGACTTCGTGCAGCGATTGTGGATAAGTGAGTGCTTTTCGACATAGACCTTGAACCGATGCTCAAGGGTCAGCCTAGATGCTTTCAAAATCGTTCGATATCCGGTAAGTTTTCAAAACCAAATTACAATTCCAAAATTTGACAAAAATCGTGATTTTGATTCTTAACTCAAAAACATTTCAAGTCTTGAAAACAAAAACTCGTTTTGTTTTCAAAGACTTGTTTCTGATTTTTTTTATAACAATCTTCAAAATTTCTAAAACATTTACAGAAAACAAAATTTAATGTATAAATTTAGAAACTATTTTTATTTTTATTTTATATACTGTAGATCAATTAAGTCTAAAAACATATCCCACTCAGACATTCGGGACAGACCTATGCCAGAAAGTCAGAGGTTTAGAAAAATGATTGTATCTTTATACTCAGACCTCTGATTTCTATGAAGTTAGTCTTGTTGAAAAGCTACGGATTTCATATTTCCAATTAGATCATTTTCAATCAAAATGGTTCACTATGTATAATGATATGGGATAATTATATAACCTCTATTGCAGGAACTTCAGATTTTACAGAATTTGGTCTAGTTTTGTTTTATCTTTCTGATTTTATTCACAATGTTGCACAATCTTAAAATTTTTATTGAAAGTGTGTTGTTGTGTGTAAGTTAGATGTGCAAAATTTTGGAACATTTAGAGTAGGGAATAATGAAATAAAATTTATTTACTAAACGGGTACACCGTGTAGAAAACAAATTTTCAGATTTGTGCATGTGTTTTCGTCCAAATTAAAAATTAATTTATAACATTTCAAAATAAAAAAATTTATAATTATATCATAACATATATGGGATTTAGAGGTATATGATCTTATATTGTATTATAGAGTAGAACAAATCAAAATTTAGACATATAATAGACAATTCATGAATGAAAAAGAGACGGAGCAACATATGAACCTTGTTTAATACATCATAATGGAGACATGAGGTCCTTAATTACAACCCCATTAATATTAATGAAAGAAGAGATAATAATTAAAAAAATAAGTAAAGAGTGGACCTGTGGTGGAAGGATCAGTCGGCGGCTTCTGGCGGCAAACCTCCCCTTTTTCTTTCTCTCTTCCTCTCTCTCTCTTTCTCTCTTTATCTCCCTCTCTTGGCCACGAATTTGGTTGAAGACTGGATGATTTGTGGCTTGCTTGATGATCTTTGATGATGCATTGCAACCCCCTTGAGGTCCCTTTTATAGGCCAAGGGCTACCTATTTGCTCTAGCTCTTGGTAAGACAAGTTGCCTTATTGAAGGTTGTTGAAATCGGTAAGTGGATGCTGCATATGGACGTGCCCAAACAATGAAGTCGGATTGGTTAGGAAAGAAAAGTGGAGATGTTGGGTTTGATGGGGTTGTTGTCTTCTTCACTTGCTAAAATTGTTCATCACCTGCTATGGTACATGGCCAAGTTTGGGAAGGTTGGAATTCGGCTGAAGCTTGAGATGATGGTGAATGCGGCTCTAATTGGGAAGATTGTTGTTCATTTCTTTCTTCAAGGTTGACGTCAGCTAAAATTAAATGGTAAGTGATTGACATCGACTGAAGGTGGAGTTGTCCTCTTGCTACATTCGGCCAGGGCAAACTTCCCATGTTGAAGTCCACTTACCAAAGTTGGCTAGGTAAATGGAGGGTTACTGAACTTGGTTGTTGGGATTGGCCTTTATGAAGCCAACGATTATGATGAACACGATGATTAGTATATGGCAAGGATGCCAATGACGATGATGACAACAACGACAATGGGGTTAAGTTTGTTGTAGCTGGCTCGGTTAAGTTGGTTGACTTACCATGTTGAGATTGGTTGAGGCTAAAAAGTGTAAGTGGGTGTTATGTTGTGCTTCCTTCAATATTGTTGGGAAAGTGACTGAACTTTAACATGGTAAGTTTTTTCCTTATGGCAACGTGGAATGGTAAGTCAATCCATTGATGTTGAACTAGGCATGTATAAGTATTGATGAAACTAGTCAACCTTTTAAGCCTTGGTGACTTTCAAATTTATGTATCAAGGTCACCTATGGTAGGTCATATGATTCATTTATGCTGAAATTGGTAAGTTTCCTCTTGGTGTCTTACCAAATTAAACATCACAACTTACCAAATAGAGTATCACAACTTGCCAAATCGAGCATTACTTTCCTTTTTTGTGCATGACACCGACTTTCCTTCCTGGATACCAACCTCCTTTCTGGGCGTCAACTTTCCTTTCTAGAATATCGACTTTCCTTTTTTGACACCGACCTTCTTTTCTAATACCTAAAACTAAAAATGACAGGTTACCTTGCCCAACAATGCCGAGATTGGCAGGTGCTTGATCGTTGCCTTTTTGGTACATACTATTTCCTATTTCTGGGGAATTTGCCTCCTTTCCGATCCGAGTTTTATATATGGGAAGTATGGTTTCAAACACTTTATATAAAAAAATATTTTTATATTTAAAAGCATGAAATTTAATAAAATCAAATATTATTTTTAGAAAGCACTTGGTTTCTTCATTCCTAGTTTATGTTTGTAAGGTGACCTACTTTCGCTCCATGAATGAGTCTTTAACCACCTTGACTATTTAACCACTTTAATGGGTGTAGGGTATCAAACTACTTTAACCACCTTAATGGGTATAGGGTATCAAACCACTTTAACCACTTCAAATGGGTATAGGGTATCGAACCACTTTAACGGGTGTAGGGTATCGAACCACTTTAGCCACTTTAACGGGTATAGAGTATCTAACCACTTTAATGGGTGTAGGGTATCGAACTACTTTAACCCTTGGGTATCCGGTCTCAGAATGAGACTATTCTTGACCGGGCGAATTTTTGAGGTCTGATTTGAATTTAATTTGTTTTTCAATATTAGGGATTTTGGAATTTCATAAATTTATCAATTTGCAAACATTTTTAGGTTTGATTCCCAATGTTCTCATTTTCATTTATTTATATAAAAAAATTGTTTGAAATCATCCTTTCTTTGAAGGTAATCATTTAAAATGGCAGAATCCTACCAATTTAGTCTTGAGGGAAAAATAGTCATTTTTGTGCAATTTTGTCCAAATTAGATTTTTTTTAAGAGGTATGCAATGTACGATCATTTTGAGATTGCAAAAAAATTTTGATGTGAAAATAAGTTCATTTAAGGTGTTTTTATTTGAAAAACCCTTAAAAGACCCAAAGCTGTCAAAAAAAGCAAAATTTCTAAAAGATAAAAAGTTCTTATTTTGAAAAAAAATTGGATGTTTACAAAACAAAAATTTAGAACCTATTTTTGTTAAAATACTAGCTATAATATGTTTGCTTGCTGTGTGAGATCTCTAGAGATTTGGTTGAGATGTGAAGCCCATGGACATTCAACCAAGGGTATGAGGGTGACTCTCGGGTACCCTAGCTATGAGTGGATGATACCGTG
This sequence comes from Brasenia schreberi, assembly GCA_036023115.1. Lineage (NCBI taxonomy): Eukaryota > Viridiplantae > Streptophyta > Magnoliopsida > Nymphaeales > Cabombaceae > Brasenia > Brasenia schreberi. The sequence continues at coordinate 7,658,220 of JAYKKT010000085.1, read as the reverse complement.
TACCCAAGGGCCATTGGTAAGGTTCAAATAACTCGTACAACCTTGGTTTTAGCACTATATAGGATTATGTTTGTTATAATAACATGAGTTTCTAGAGTACAAATGGCTATACTATATTTAGTATTTGTATAAGAAGATAATTAAAATAGGATCTTTTGGATTATGATGATTTTAATATACAATGTTATTAAAATGTTTATTACTATTATATTCACAAAACATTATCTATTTCTATTTCATTTGTGAGAAACGTTGACAACTCTATCTATAATGGGTCAAGCATTAATTTCTATTATAATCCTAAAAGTATTAATAACTTTAATGAGAACTAAAATGATAAGCATTATCGAGAATATATGGTGAAGAGTTAGAACCGAATGTGGGCTACTTACAAGAAGTAACATCATGAAAAGAAAATTTGAAAATTATGTTTGATAGGTATATGAAGAGTTTATTTTGATTGTATGTGCATTTATTATTTTTAAGGGACTTAATTAATACTTACTCAATTATTAGGGAGCTTCTTCCCTTATTTGTTTTGTGAAAATGCTTAATTTAGAGGTTACTTTGTTGCAACTTCTAAAAAGAGCCTAAATGAGCTTCCACAAAATTTTTATAAATGGTATATGTCAACATGGTTATCAAAAAAACATACAAGGGTACAATTTACAAGCTAGTTCACGAGTGTTTGAGCTTGTGTTGAAGATATGTAATTTACTATTCCAAGATATGTTCAAAAAACAAGAGAGAAAAATACTATTGCATGTCATTTATTTGTGATGCTTTGTTTAATCATTGGGTTGCCTTAGAATTTTATTAGTATTGAATGAGCCTCATGAAATTTTGATAGATCACTTTGGTTTTGGTGATTACTTGAATAGCCCATTATTGTCTTAATATTAACAATTAATAATGGATTTTCGTTATTGACTGGTTTAGTGAATTCTAATTATTTATAAAGTGTTGATTATATTGAAAAAGACGAAGAGAGTATGCACTGTGATACTATGCTTGATAATGAGAATATTTGTACATTGATATGCCTTATATGTGTGTTTTAAAGTTGGACATAATCGTAAGTTAATATACACATGAACATAACGTTAGAACTGTTTCAGATGTATGTTTACTTGTAACAAAGATATGCATATATATATATATATAATGTACCTTCTATGTATATATTAAGAAGAAACCTGTGTCACGAAAGTGTATACTTTGATATATGTTATAAGTAAAAAAACGTTTGAATTAAGAGGAAGATTTTCAAAATTTATTAATCGTATGGTTTTCTAGCTTATTAAGTAAATATGCAGATTTTAAATAGGTGAGGTTATTTGATTATCAGATTGAGTAATTGATGACCTTGAAATGTGTATCATGGAATCTAGGTAGTGCATGTTATACTTAACATTTAGTATGCACGATTACATAAATGTATGAAAATAAGTAAATACATGTACCTATGTATTTATAAGATTAAATATGAAAATACAAGGAGGAGTGTTTGTTAAGTGTGAATGTTGATTCCAAGTGGATAAAATAGAGTACATTAGGATATTTACATGTATAGCGTAAAAAGATAATGCATATATGCAAAGTGAAGTTAACAAATAAAAGCAACATAAATCAAACATGGTTTTACATATACATTATTACTTAGACTGGGGAAGCCTACAAGATTATGTAGACATAGAAAGCATACAGGTAAAATTACATTCTCGACAAGGATGCATGCTGAATGGGCCTTCGCAGAAGAATGGAGAAGGCATCTCAAGTATTTAAGATCATGAAGATAATGAAGATGCATAGATTAACAAAGTTCTTTAACTCAAAAAGCCAATGAATAAAAAGCACTTTGAATTTACGAATATGGTGGTCAAGAATGCCTAGAATCATAAAGCCTTCTATAGCATGCTAATGACAATTAGATATCCTGGATGACGTTGTCTAAAGGGAAGAAAATTGTACTTGAGTGGCATCATATATAGCATTGAAGCGCATAAAATGGTCATTGAAGTTTTTAACTCCATATTTTCACCATATGATATTCTCAAACAACTTTCTAGGAAGATAGAACAAAATGAAATTGCTTATCAAATGAATCAGCAAAAGCGTACATGTAAATGCTATGGAGTAGCTAGGGCCACATAAGTTAATAGACTTAGACATTTAAAATTGAAAATCTCCTGGCAATTAAATATCAAATCCTATAAAATGATTGTGAAACAGAAACACAATGATGTATGTCCCATCAAACAGATGCAATTACAATGGTCTCCTCATCATTGAATTTGCCATGAATAATAGAAGTGTACTCTCCTAAAAAAACACAATGACACAAGGAGAGCCACTTAGAGTAGGAAATGCTTGGTTTTGCAGAAAAAGAGTGTGGTTAGATTAAAAAACAAGACTCACCAAATAGACATTCAAACAAAAAAGCACCTCCTCCAAATATGCAAGTGAATCAAGTACCGATTACACTCTTGTTCATCCCAATTGCTTCAGAAAATACATTTTGTATTGTTGCTCTCTCCAAACATGTATAATCTCTAATTAATAACAGACACAAGAGATATGTACATGCTATAAATACAAACTCATGAGTTTTTGCAAAGAGAAAAGAGGAATACAAACCAAAAGTTAACATATAGGGCTTCTGCCAAATTAAGTCAGTTTGAATATGAGGGCTATATGACAATGATATTCGCAACAAAATAAAACCATAACTATTTACTTACATATTTGGATATTGGACATTTTGATCCATGAGGTGAAACATTGGGTCCCTCAAAAGTTAATACAGAAGCCGTAGGACGAAGGCAACTATAACAAAATAGATGTCCACAATCCAAAGCATAGGGATAAAAAAGAGTTTGAACTATCATTTTAGTAAATATATAACAAAAACTATTAATTTAATCAATAAGGATGACAATTCTCAAAGTGCACAACAAAATAGAACAAAAACTATCAATTTAGTCTATATAAAAGATGTTCACAAGGGCATGTATCATCCATTTGAATCTTGTGTAGAAACTCCTCTAGAAACCATTGACTTTAATAATAACTCTATTATTTTGTCTTCATTTAAAAAGTTAGATCAACCAATTAATAATTGAATAAACAACACCATTACTTAGAAAAAATAAAACCAATGTTTAGAAATGATAATGAAAATCAACTAAGTTATGGCATAATATCTTTGTGAACTAGATCAAAGTCAAAATATGAAGATTAAAGCTTGAACATGCTTAGCAAGGCTGCAATTTTTGTACTTAGTGAGAATATGACTACAAATACTAAATGATGATTATGAAGCAATTGTAGTAATTAGAATACTTAGTACATTATGTGCTATTACAGAAAGATCTGAAAATTACTTCGAATGATCCTTCTAATAGTTGAGAACATCTAAATCAAAATAGTAATTATACTCAAGCTTTCTCTCGCAAGTACAAATCCGATTCTAACTTGCCTTCACTAGTACTACTTTGATATATATACATTTTAAATTCCTATAAGAGTATATAATATTATTTAATTTGTAACACAATACAAATAATAAAGTCACAAAAGTTAACATTTTAAGAAAGTCAATATTGTTAGCATCCCAAATACAAGTATCATACTATGCTCACTCCTATACTTATTAAACTTTTCTTTCATGTCAATAATGATCTTTCTAATAACATTATCCTCAAAATTGAAATGACCATTCAACATTATTCTATTAAAAGTTATGGGGTGGGTGCGATCCCACTCTCTTCAATGTTCTTAATAACGGGGTTGATTGCCTGAACCAAGACACTTCTTTGCATGATTCCCAAAGAAGCCACGACACACAAAGGAGTGTAGACCGCTAGGCAGCATATGGAATGGCTGAGAGCATACCTTTTGGATATATAATCTAAGTCGAGAGTAGAGTTGAGAGCTGTCTGATGGAAACCAACTTTCACGTTCGGTTTAGAGAGCACCAATCACTGATTAGGCCTTCAAAGAATGAGAAATTGAAAGATGCCGGAAGGTACAACTTATCTACTACTCTATGGGCTTACCGTTGAATGGGTGGGTCGCCCTATTCGGAGTTATGAGTAGGTTTATACATGCACCCATAGTTGCTTCCACCTCACCCTAACAATGGGGTGGGGCTGAAGCTGTCTATGCTAGAGGTATTTTCAGCAAAGTTTTGTTTTCAAAATTTGATTTTTCAATCTGTTTTTCGTATGGTTTTTTGCTAGATCAATTGAAGAATTCAAATAATATCTTGAGAGTAGTTACTTGGGATTGAATATGGTTGAAAATAGAATGTGATAAAAATAGGAGAAACTAATAGATTAATCGTTGGTGAGAATAGAAAAACCGCAAGAGTAAGAATAGAAGGCTACAAATAAGAATACACGTATCAAAGCGGGAGGAAAACGATATCGATGGTGATTTAGTTAGTAGTGACGCTGGAGCCGGTAAACATGAAAGAGGTATGAGAAGTGCAAAGGGAGAAACTTTGGGAGCAATTACGGGATTTCTTAGAAAAGAGTAGATGTTTTAGTAAAAAGATGTATGAATAACAATTATTGTTCGGTGCCGCCCTCGGGCCAGGCCATACCGTGTACGAGGCATCTTCCGAAAACAGTTTCATTTTTCTATTTGGAGCTCGTTTTATGACAGGAAAAGCGCGCGAAACGCGGACAGATATATAAACGGCGGCTCACTCTCGAGAGAGCGTTGGAGAAGTAGGACGCGGTGCAAAATGCAGCGCCAGAAATCCATCGACTCCTTCTTCAAGATCGCCCCGGAAAACCCTAAATCAGTTGACGCAACAATCCCTATGGACACGGTAAAAAACCTGGGGGCCGGGCGAGAGGCCGGTGCATCGACTGTCACCAAAAGGTCTCCGACGGCGAACCGGAACTCCATCACCTCTTCCTATGCTGAGATGCTGAAACGCCGCGGCCGATCGCAGTTTGAGTTGCGCTTTCTGTCGAAAGGGCGCAAGTTGCCGGAAGTTAGGGTAACGGATACTCCTGAGGAAAAGGTGCCTCGGCCTGCCCTAGGTCGGCGTAATTCGAGCGGAAAGGGGAACAGCGAGAGGGATGCCGACCGTGAAGATGCGATTCATTGTGGCAGGTACGATTGAAGGTCGAAAGTCGAGATGCTAATTGCTGCATTTCTCTACATTGTTCTCGTTTCTGTTTCTTATTTGAGTTGGTTTCTTTTGTCTCTTACCAGCTTCGGTGATTAATGCATGAATCTACCGGATTATAACCATATAATTTCAGACTGACCGCTTTTCCCCCACAGTTAGCCATTTATTTTGGTATACCGTGCATTGGGCGGCAAAGAGTTTAATGTTTTATTGAACTTTTGCCGATGAGCATCTCTTTGTTATCTACGTAATCAAGTTCATAACCAATAAATTTATGCGCAAATACGTGCAATAAATCTAGGAAATCGTGGTCTGCTTTGGTTGCTACCGGAAGTACAACGGTTTTTCTCGAATGATTCTTGGGTTATTTCTCCCAAGGGTTTATATTTACCATTAGGTACCTATAATAAGTGGAAGAATAGTGTGAGAACTATAAACTTTGATGTTTAATTCTGATTTAAGTTTGCTGTTTTTTTCCATATATCCCGTCGACTACCTGCTGAATCAAAGTTCATCTGTTTTTCACATTTTTTGGGTCTACCAGATTCTATTTGTACTTTTCTTAGCATGACCTTGGATAAGTGTATGGTTTTCTTTTCTTATACTAAGTTTACATCAAATTTATCTAAAGATATATCAGTGTCTTACTTTGATGCTATCTCGTTGGCAGTTCGCCTGATGGGGGGCATGTTGGTCATCGTCTACAGTTTGATACAAACATTGATGAGAAGAAAAGTTCTCTGAAGCAGTACATCACGTCAAGCGCTCCCTTCACGGATATTGATGCTTCTCCTGATGACATTGACTCTACTACTTTGGGGCCAGAAACACCGGCTATGCGACCTGTTGTTCCTCACCTAAAGCGAATGCGAGATGAATGTAAACTGGAAGATGTGTTGGGTTCTCCCCTATCAGATTCTTGTAAAAGGAAAATTTCTGCCCAAGAATCAACATGTGAAGCAAATATTAAGAGGGAGGTAGCTGAGGGGTTTGCCAATAAATTTGAGTGGCTTAATCCTTCTTTTATAAGAGATGCTCAAGGAAGAAGGCCTGGTGATTCCCTTTATGACAAAAGGACCCTGTATATGCCTGCTAATGCTCTCAAAAGAATGTCAGCAACACAAAGACAATATTGGTCTGTGAAAAGTCAATACATGGACGTGATAATTTTCTTCAAAGTGGTAAGCCATTGCTGTTGTGCCATAAGTAATCCGAACCTGCTGTTATTCCTCGAATGTGTATCGCAGCTGGTATGACTGCTATACGTGCCAGTACTTGTTTGTCTTTCTTTTATCAATCGTCATATACTTATGTTTCTAATAGCTGGTGTTTCTTTGATCGTTTATTTAGTGAAAAGCTTGGGGATGATTCTAGGACTTGTGGCTTCATACCATTCAAACTTCAATTTTAATCTTTGTATGACGAGATTACAACTGTATAACTGGTCATGTACCTAAGTTTCACGTTTTCCAGAAGGAAACTATGTCATGTTCACATGCTACCTCAAAGGCTCTCCATAGATGTTGGTGTGGATGTTGTCATCATCTCTGATGCACGGAAGTCAAGGCCAGTAGATGTGATCAACATGTTGACTGCCAAATTTGATAGCAATTGGATGCGGTCAACATTTTTGAGGATATTTTTTGTTCAAACATTTCACTCAAAAGAATAAAAAAGAAACTTTCTTGTTGCAAACCTATCAGAGGTGAACTAGAGAGGTTTGGGTTACAGTGTTATGGATTATAATATATAAATGTATCTATTACGAATAATGAATGAAACATTATGTTGTTTCTTGTATATCAGGGATGCCAATATATTTTATATAAAATATAGTATATAAACTATCATGGATGACTATGTACTATTTATTATATATTACATGACTATATACTAAAACAATTATTATTTTAATATAAAGATTATATATATCCCATTGTGTATATGCACAATATGTTTATTGTTTTGGCCATGTCCTTCACCAACACCCTCGTCACATAGGTGGCCAGTGGCAGTGCCTCCTTATTCACAAAAGAGCCGAATGATTTGTAGCCTTTCCGGTACTGTTGGTTTCTGTTCCTTTGGTTCTTCATCTATAAATACGAGGCTATAAGACATTTGCTTTAATAGTGGCTTCTCGAAATGTGGGTAAATTTTAATATATTCATGGTTGGTCATAAATAATGTTCACCAACTCATGGTTGCTAACAAGTTTAAATGATGCGATGCTTTTTTTTTGAAAATCTACTTTTCACCATAATTATTATTGTAAAAGTAAAACTCTATCGCGATTCACTGAAAACATCTACACCCATCTAATGAATTTGACTGACATATTCTTTTGGTATACCAACTTTTTAATCTAATTTATAAAAATCAAACTCAATCTTGATTCATCAAAAACATCACTTATTTACATAACAATTTTTTTTTTGGTACCTCAAGTAGATAGGTTTGACTTCCTCTTTTGTAGCTTAACTCGTTAATTTTAATGAATGTAGTCGAGCTTGTCTCATCAGGTTCTCTAGATAGGAGCTAAGGTTAGATGAAAACTAAAATAGAACTCATTTTGTTTGATGGGCAGGCTTTTGCGTTGAATCTCAATATGTAAAATCTCTTTTTGGAACCTACCTTGAATGTCCTTGTGCAAGATCACAAACTAACATGTAAAATCAATAAAAAAGCAATTATAATATTACAAGACAGGAAATATTGCAACTGCATCAAAAAAGTCTAGGATGTTGAGTAATATATAGGGAGATGTTCCTCATCTAATTTAGACTATTTAGGTCTTTGACCATTATAATATTTGCAAAAGATAACAAATGTTGCACACCAATAAAAGATAACACACATTATACCCGAACAAGAAATAACATAGAGACAAAGATGAGCATTGGAGTTTGAAGATTCTCTCGAGGAGGATCAACTGGTAGAATAAATAGCTAACTTGGTGAAGGATTACCAAATCCTTCTCATGATTTCTTCCTATTTTCCGATTCTTTAGCATTATGGCCGGTCCCAAGCCCGGATAAAGGAGGGTTGCGTTAGGCTTCCGACAGTAAGCATAAAACTTTGTCGGATTTTTATACCATAGATTACACATAAATTATGAGCATTGCGTTGGGGCGTCTCCTCTTAGCGACACGTTGAAGAATCCGAATGCCTTGAAAAGTAAGCAAGGGCCACTACATTTTCTCCCGGATGTAGTGAATCAATTGCAGAGAGGGTTCCCACATCATAGACGGGTGTGGGTAAAGAAGTTAGTTTCGCTACCTTGTTGCCCGAATATAGTGAATAAATTACAGAGAGGGTCTCTCCATTTTCAGTATGGATGAATACGGTGGTAAGGAAGGTAGTCCTAGATAATAAGATTCATATGGGTTCTTGTAATATTAGAACATTGTCCGGTAAGCTAATCGAGATGGTAGATACTATGATTCGGAGAAAAATTCATATCTTGTGTTTATAAGAGACAAAGTGGGTTGGAGAAAAAAAAGGAAATTGAGAATACAGGTTTCAAATTATGGTACTCAGGAAAGGAAAAGGTTCGAAACGGAGTTTGTATTATCATAAATAAAGATTTAAAGGATAGTGTAGTAGATGATGATTGAATCATGACGTTGAAATTAGTGTTAGGAACATACGTTTTGAATATAGTTTGTGCTTACTTACACCAAGTAGGACTAGAAGATGGTATAAAGATGGCTTTTTGGTAGGAGTTAGATAAAGTGATTCAAAAATTACACAAAGGGAGATGATTTATTTAGGAGGAGACTTAAATGAAAATGTCGGTAAAGAGGCATTAGGATATCAAGGTATTCATGAAAACTTTGCTTTCGGGGATATAAATGAGGAAGGTAGGAAGATTTTAAATTTTGCTATGGCATTAGATCTCTTTATAGTCAATACAATCTTAAAAAAATGAGATGACCATTTAATTACTTATAAGAGTGACTTATCACAAACACAAATTGATTATTTTGTTTGTAGGAAAAAAGATAGATCGTGTTGTAAAGATTGTAAGGTAATTCTAGGAGAATGTTTAACCACCCAACATCAACTTTTAGTTATGGATTTAGAGGTGAAAAAGTGAATAAAAACAAAAGAGTGCGTCGAGCTATTCAGACTAAATGGTGGAACCTCAAAAGCAAGAACGAAGGTATATTTAAACAGAAAGTCCTTCAAGGAGATGCTTGGAATTATGTTGGTACACCTTGTGATATGTGGAATAATATGGTTATACATATTAGGAAAGTGGTGAAAGATATGTTAGGTGAATCTAAAGGAGGTGTAGCAGCACAAAAAGAAGCTCTTGGTGGTGGAGTGAAGTAGTGAAAAATAAAATCAAGGAAAGAGGGCATATTACAAAACTAGTGAAACTTTAGAAGCTTATAAGAAAGCAAAGAAAGAAGCTAAAAAGGCCGTCAGTGAAGCAAAAGCTAAAATTTGGGAGGATTTATATAAAAAGCTTAATTCAGGGTGAAAGAGATATTTTTAGGATATCTAGGGCTAGAGATAAGAAAACTAAAGATCTTAATTTTGTTAGATGTATCAAAGACGAGGATGAGAAAATTCTAGTGGCAAATGATGATATAAAAAATAGATGAAAAAACTATTTTTATAAGCTTTTGATTGAAATTAAAGATGTGTGTATTAGCTTAGGAGAGTTAGCCAAATCAGAAAAGTATATAAACTACAATTTCTACTGACGTATTCAAAAGAATGAAGTCAAAGAGGCTCTTAAACATATTAAGGGTGGTAAATCGGTAGGATAAGACAATATTCCTATAGAAGTTTGGATAGGAGAAACAAGAATCGCTTGGCTCACAAGACTATTTAGTGAAATATGGAGAAATCAAAAGATGCTTGAGGAATGGAGAGCGAGTACAATTATATCCATATAGAAGAATAAGGGGACATTCATAATTGTGCGAGTTATCGGGGTATTAAGTTAATGAGCCATACTATGAAGTTATGGGAAAGAATTTATGGAAAAGAATTATCGAACGTAGGTTAAGACAAGTATCGAGTATAATATAGAAGCAATTTGGATTCAAGCTAGGCATATCTAGTGTTGAAGTGATTCACCTTTTGAGACACCTCCAAAAAAGAAAGACCTTCACATGATATTTATTGATCTAGAAAAAGCTTACGATTGGGTACCGAGGGAGGTTCTTTAGAGAACCTTGGAAAAAAGAGGTATTCCATTAACATACATAAACCTTATAAGAGACATATACGATGGTGCAAAACCATGTGTGAGGACTCATGTAGGAATGATAAACTTCTTTGAAGTTAATATTGGGGTACACCAATGATCAACTTTAAGTTCATACTTATTTATAATGGTGATTGATGAGTTAACAAAACATATTTAAGATAAAGTATCTTGGTGTATGTTATTTGTAGATGACATTATGTTAGTGGAGGAGTCTAAGGAAAAAGTTAATAGAAAATTAGAACTATGGAGAGAAACATTAAAAAGTAAAGGCTTCCGACTTAGCAGAACAAAGACAAAATATATTAAATGTAAGTTTGATCATTTGGTTACTTTAGAGGACATAAAAATTAAAACTGACACAGATTACATCCCCAAAGGAAAGTTTAAATACGTAGGGTCAATTTTTTCAGAGTGATGGAAACATTGATGGAGATGTTATGCATAGAATTAATGTTGGTTGGTTAAAATAGAGAGGAGCATGAGGTATTCTTTGTGATAAGAAGATACCATTAAAGTTAAAAGGTAAATATTATAGAGCAATAATTAGACGTGTAATGTTTTATGGTTCTGAGTGTTGGGCAGTTAACCATCAACATGTACAAAAGATGTCTTTGACAGAAATGAAGATGTTAGATGGATGAGTGGTCATAGAAGAAAAGACCGTATACATAATGAGGTTATTTGAAACAAATTAGGAGTGACACCAATAGAGGATAAAATGAGAGAATATTGTTTAAGATGGTTTGAACATATAGAAAGAAGATCAAAAGAAGAACCTTTAAGAAGGTATGAAAAACTAGATTTTGAAAGTATTAAAAGAGGTAGAGGACAACCACAAAAGTGTTGGAAAGAAACAATAAACAACGATCTATCTTATTGTGAGTTAACTGCTAACATGGCACACATGATAGGGCTCTGTGGAAACAAAGAATCCATGTAGCCGACCCCGTCTAGTATGGGAAAAGGCTTAGTTGTTGTTGTTTTAGTTCCCCCTCTCGTGTGATCGAATGTAATTTCAAATTGGTATGTACAGGATGACTAGGAGGGCTAAGTTGTGACTATAAGAGAGGCAGGTCCATAATAGGGTTGGGTTCTTTATATTGAAAGGAACTTTGAAAAATCCTATCAGAACCCATATCATAGGGGTACCAGTACATGTATGTAATACCATATCATATGATATGGTATGATACACATAATTTTTTATTTTATAAAGCACTAAAAGTCCTACATTGTTTAATGAAAAATAAAAAGAAACAATACATTGCTGCCTTTTTGAAGCTGTTATATTACAAATGTAATTCAAAACAACAGTTTGATTTGAAATAGTACTGCCAAAGTTATTTAAAGAATATAGACACATTCAAAAGGAAACACTGCTATAATCCTTTTTGTAAAGTAAATGTACTAATTCACTCATAACTATACTCCTTTCAGCCTTTTCAGAAGAGTGCAAATACAAGGCTATAAAAGTACTGATACAAGTGTTTGACGGCACTTTTCACAATGTTTTAAATGGTTTTCTTTTACAACAACAACAACTAAGCATTTTCCCATACTAGATGAGGTAGGCTACATGGTTTCGTTGTTTTCACATAGCTCTATCATAATTTGTAGTATCCACCGTAAATAAGTTTGCCAAAGTTTTACGCTGGTTGTCGGAAGCCTAACGCAACCCTCCTCTTTTATCTAGGCTTGGGACTGGCCATGCAAGGGTGATCCCTTACATAGGCGAGTTAAATGGTTTTCTTTTAAAGTTCCAAAAAGTGACATCATCTTTTTTGTTGAAGAATATGCTTATCTAATGTTCTTTGTGTTAGTTTTATGTTTTTAGGTATTATTGTACTCGCTCGAAACTTTAGGGGCATTTTGCTAATTTTCTGTATTAGGGGTATTTTGGTCATTTTGTTCAATTTCCGTTTTACATCTCCCTATATAAGGGCTGATAGGTTGTATTAGACTATGAGGTTGTGTTGTAAGTGAGAGTGGAGAAGAGGGGGGGGGCGGACCTCCAATGGAGGCCGCCCCTTCCTTCAATTCCTCATTTTTCCTCCATGATATTAGAGATATTCTTATTTTAATCTTCTGCAACGTGTCTTTGGATTTCTACATGGTATCAGAGCCTATAAGGCCTGAAAATCCGTAATTTTGTGATTAGAAGATCTAAATAGTTATGTGGAAGAAAAGTCCAAAATCAAATTGGAGTCTTGCCTATTGGATTTTTTTTTTGTTAGCAACAATGTGCAGTTGAAATATTGTTCGAAGTGGAGAGCGAAATCTGAGTGGTATTCCTTTCACAGTGAAGATGAGTTGTACAAGGCCGTGCTATTGTTTTTCTCCTTATAGCTTCCAGGAATCCAAAAGACTTATGGTTGAGCTGATTATTCATGCAAAAGGTTACATCTACCGCTGAATAGAAAGTTATTCTTGTGGATAGAAATAGTCTCTTTAAGATGCAAGTTAAAGGTTATTATGTTTTTTTTGTTGATGCTGAGCATGCACTTGATCCAGCCTTGGCAGAGTCTATTGGTGTGAAAACGGAAAACTTCTTGTTATCTCAGCCTGATTGTGGAGAGCAGGCACTCAGCCTTGTAGATAATCTGATTCGAAGCGGTTCTGTTGATGTTGTTGATGATAGTGTGGCTGCTCTTGTACCTAAGAGTGAACTTGATGGTGAGATGGGTGATGCACATATGGCAGTGCAAGCAAGATTGATGAGACAGGCTCTTCTCAAGTTGAGCCATCGTTGTTTCTATCACAGACTATTTTGATGTTTTATAAATCAGGTGCGATCAAAGTTGAGCACATTTGGAAGATTTGGTGGCCCAACTGAAGTAACTTTCAGGAGGGAATGTCTTGAAGCTTTATTCATCTATCCGCCTAAATATCAAGAGAATCGGCCTTATCAAGAAGGGAGAAGAGACTATTGGAAGTAAAGTCCTAGTGAAAATTGTGAAGAATAAGCATGCTCCTCCATTCAAAACAACGCAATTTGAGCTTGAATTTGGCAAGGGAATCAACCGTATGTCAGAAATTCTAGAATTAGGATGCAAACAACAGCTCATATCTGCCGAGAACTGGAAGAAGAGTATAGTGCACTTATTGACAGAAAATCCAACATTTATTAAGACTGATGTGTATAATGAATGTGACTGACTATTTGTATTCCCAAGAAAGTCTAAAGAATCTGATCGTGAAGGTATATGGACCATTAAATACTAGGGGTCCATCATTATGACATTTAATGGAAGAATACTGCAACCACGTTATAGGAAGAATTTAATGTTGCAATAATGAAAAGTGGCTGTTTTGAATAAGGTGGCGGCTTTGATATAAATGCTTCTTAATGGAAAAGTGGCTGCATTTAAACAATGGGAGCTGCGGTTATTGAAAGAAGGCATGGATATCGAGGCTGCAACAATTAATAAGGATGGATTTTGACAGTCTGGATATTGACATGGATGATGGCTGCAACAATTAATAGGCATAGATATCGACATGGATGGTGGCTGCATTTATCATGAAGTTCGAAGGCATGGACTGAATTTATGGTTGCAACATTGGACGTGTTTTTTTTATGGCTGCATTAACTGCTTAAACCAGATATTGAGAAGTACAATGAAGAAATGAAGAGATCAGGTGTTACTTTTACAGAGTATGTATTTTTATGGGACTAATTAATGGTTACGTTGGTGAGATAATGTGGTGTTACTTCATGGAAGGATGTATGAGAAAAGGGTGATAATGTTTCTGACTGATGTATTTGTGGCGAAGGGAGTCAGGTAATGATGCAGTCTCTACAGAGCTTAAGTTGCAATGTGACGAATTTTTTGAAAACTTTTGTACATTATTAGCATCCTACGCATCATGTAGTAAAACAGAATATCATAATTGCACCACTGCTCATGAACTGCAGAGAGTACATAATCTGAAGTCAGAAATTTGTAATGGTGAACTCGATGCATGCTTGCAAGGCAACCTTTGTACCTGTCTCTATGTTAACAGAATCTGAAGTATCTTATGAATATGAATCGATTTTTGATGAGGATCAAGAATTGCAACAACTTCTAGAGAGTCCAAAGGAAGCACTGACTGATCTGGCTTGGCATCCCCTGCAGCCAATGGTGGTCTCCGTCTCCATGTCTGGGCTAAAGATCACACTGAGAACTGGAGTGCCTTTGCACCTGATTTTAAGGAACTTGAAGAAAATGAGGAGTATGTGGAAAGAGAAGATGAATTTGATTTGATGCCTGAAACAGAAAAAGTTAAAAATGTCAGATGCTAATCAAGATGAAGAGGTTGATATTATGACAGTGGAGAAGAATTCCTCTTACTGATTCGGATGTGGAAGATGAGAGCAGCAAGACAAGTATGTTGGATGCCCTCCAAAATTGAATGATAGTACTCATTCGGAGTCACCAATTTCAGAGGAAGTGAGAGTGAATGGTCTAGAATCACATATGGAGATATACATGCAGTCAACATCAGAGAAATGATATTTGTCATGATATTTGTTTCTTTTGACATGATACTGGGTGCTTATTTAATAGGTAACATGACTGCACTGATTGTGAAAGGTTCAAAGACGAAAAGGTTTAGAGATAGAATGACAGATCTGCTCAAATATATGAACAGAAACAGACTTGGAAAGCTCAATCATTGTGAAGAAGAATATTTCAAGAATCATTCTGTTGCTTTGGAGGCGTACGTGTCAGAGATCGATCGTGATTTGTCAATGGAAGGCAAGTGGCAGTAATAAAATTAGATAAAGATACAAAATATGACTTTTGCCAGATATTTGTTGATTGTGATGGGAAGCATGTTAAAAATGAAGAAGAGTAGCTTGTGATGAAAAGCGTGTGAGCAGATGGATGATGCATATGAAGATGTTTGATGAAATGCTCAAGAAGAAAGATGATTAACACGAACATGAAGTGTTTGAGGAAATGTTTAAGAGAACTGGAAAATTTATTGTGAAGTTTGCAGTGATGAGGATTGCTTTGTTGTTATGACAGCCAGGATGACTGTTTTATTGTTGTGACAACCAATAAGGCTGCTTTGATGTTGTGACAGCTAGGAAGGCTGCTTTGTTGATGTAACAGTCAAGATGACTGCTTTATTGTTGTGACAAATAGGATGGTTGCTTTATTGATGTGACAGCTAGGATGGCTGCTTTGATGTTGTGATAACCAGGAAGGTTGCTTTGTTGTTGTGACAGCCAGGATGGCTGCTTTGTTGTTGTGACAATCAGGATGGCTGCTTTGATGTTGTGACAGTCAGGATGACTGCTTTGTTGTTGTGACAGCCAAGATGGCTGCCTTTATGATGTGACAGCTAGGATGGCTGCTTTGTTGTTGTGACAGTCAGGATGGCTGCTTTCTTGTTGTGACAGCCAAGATGGTTGCTTTTATGATGTGACAGCCAGGATGGCTGCTTTGTTGATGTGATAGCCATGATGGCTGCTTTGATGTTGTGACAGAGTTGATAGTGCAGCCAGCGATGCTGCTTGTGATGATAAGCCAGGAAGGCTAAGATATTTTTCAGCCAAATAAGCTATTGAAGATCAGATCAATGATGAAGACAGATGAAGAACGTTGCAAACAGATATGAAGATTTTTTGGCAAGTTTGGAGTTCGAAGTATCTCACTCCCAACTTGAGGGGGGGTGTGAAGAATATGCTTATCTAATGTTCTTTGTGTTAGTTTTATGTTTTTAGGTATTATTGTACTCGCCCGAAACTTTACGGGTATTTTGGTAATTTTCTGTATTAGGGGTACTTTGGTCATTTTGGTGGGCTGGTAGGTTGTATTAGACTATGAGGTTGTGTTGTGAGAGTGGTGAAGAGGGGAGGGCGGACCTCCAGTGGAGGCCGCCCCTTCCTTGAATCCCTTATTTTTCCTCAATGATATTAGAGATATTCTTGTTTTAATCTTCTGCAACGTGTCTCTGGATTTCTACATTTTTAAACTGGGGGGTTTCAACTTTCAAAAGAAATAATGCATGCAAATGATACAGAGCCATAATATTCATGATATAAGGTCAAATATCATAAGATACGATGCATATGACACCATTACAGTACGATACGGTGCGATACACACTGATAAATATACACAAACAATACAAGTCTGGATTATATTGATCTAAGTAACAATCTATGATAATATCTTATTATATTGTACAACACGATATTTATAACATCAATACGATATTTATAACATCAACTGAAAGTATTATATCTACTTTTGAAGCAAATGTAGATTTGGATTTGAAAAGTTTAGATCTAGATCTAAATCTTGATCCATAATGGTAATAGTTTCAGTTCGAGTCTAGATACCTTTGGGTCCGAATTTTACGAATTGAATAAAATCCTATTGAGTCACACCCGTTTGACATGACACAGATTCTCTAGAACTTATTCGATTCAATTCACCACTGAAATACAGCTTGAGTCACTTAGGCAGCCACTCGACACAAAACCAAACCTCTTCGCTTATGGATCGACCAAAATCTCTTATTCTGAACATTTTATGAAATAGAAAAACGGTAGAGGTCTTACTTCATCCAGAATAGAAAAAGGGAAACATAGACGGTTAAGACCCTTTGGCTAATATACTCTCACGGTATAGATACTGCAGAATACCCACTAGAAACAACAAAAATAGGTAACCTTTTGCCCTTAAATCTTTCTTCTTCTTTAAATCATAGAATAAATCTTGTGGCATCGTAAACAAAATTCTTCTCTTTCACTCCATTTGTGCGGATTTTTAGCCATTTGTTTTTCTTTTTTTCCTTAAAAAGAGGATGAGGTTTAAGATCTCTGTTGTTTTTCTTTGACGCTTTTATAGAAGAAAATCAATACCAGAATCCAGCAAATTCGCATTCAGAAGATGCAATTTAGGTTGTACTCGTAAGAGAAGTGGTTTAGTTTGATGATGAGTGGATGCTTGACTGAATCACATCGTGTTTAAGTGATTGATTTGGATCGGTTCGAGTTGAATCAATGTCATGTTGATTGAGGTGACTCGATCGGGTATGGTCTGGTACGTAAGAACAACTCTTAACGCATGTAGGCCTGAAGCCAAGCTACTCCAATTTGGGATCTATGTTCAAATCTAGATCCTGACTTGTCAAATCCAGATATGGATTTGCTGTAGAATCAGATCCAATAGTTTGAAGATTCAATTTGAATTCGATTAAAACCTGCCTCTCTTGTAATAATTTCACTACACGACCTTCCTGCTCATCTTATCAATAGTTACTAATTTGAAAACATTCTTTCATATCAGCGGGTCAAAATGGTCAAAGTAACAAATGCTAAAGAAGATCAAAGAGAAGAAAAGCTAAGAGGAACCCTCCTTCTCTAAGGGGAGAAATCATGAGACAGATTTGGATCTTTTACCATGCCAGCTACTTTGTTCTATTGCTAGCTTCTCTTTATTAAGATCTTTGCTCTCCAATACCGAAACTTAGGATTCTCATGATCCAAAATGATGTTGCAAGCATTATGGCATCATTTTTATGTATATGTTATCTTCTGTTGGTATATAATATTATCTTTTGTTGATGTGTAATGCTATCTTTTGTTAGTGTTATAATGATTGAGAAATGAATAATTTAAGTTGAGGATCATCTCCATATGTACTACTTATTTGAATTTGAATTATAAATCTCTTCGTATTCTAGATTTCTTATGATGTAGCCTCAATATTTCCTTTTTCCTTTTGCAATATTGTAATTGTGTTATCGATTTTACATCCCAAGTTTGAGACCTTACATTGAGATATATGGGTTGGTTTGGAAAAAAAGGATATTTATGGTTCAACTAAAAGGTTCGTCTATGGAACAAAATTAGCTACATCTTCATGTAAGGGATCACCATTGCATGGCTGGTCCCAAGCCCAAATAAAGGAGGAGGGTTGTGTTAGGCTTCTGACAGCCGGCCTAAAACTTTGGCGGACTTATCTACTATGGATTCTACAAATTATGATAGGGCTCTGTAGAAACAAAGAATCCATGTAGCCGACCCCATCTAGTATGGGAAAAGGCTTAGTTGTTGTTAGCTTTCAACTCCTTTTAATCTCATTTCTGGAAATTGATGAGATGTGCTCAGCTGTATTCGTCAAAATTAGCAAGTTGAGGTACATGTAAGGTAGCTGATCATGTTTGCCTGATACGCCATAAGATCAAATATTAGACATATATGTTAGATCGATATAGATGCCTTCAATGAGGTGAGATGGAGTTCTATTTTTACAATAATAATTATGGTGAAATGTCAACATACTTAAGAGGTATTTTTTAGCTTTAAAGTCTTGGTTTCCTATGGATTTGATTATTCCTTACCGGTGGAGTTGTGTGCTTATATCCATTTTAAAGCTTTCAAACCTTGTTTGGCAAGTTCTTGTCTTTTTGGAATTCGCCTGATCTATTAGTTGTGCATAATTTTCTTGCTTCACCATATTTTGGTTTTGGATTTCAAAACTTTCTCTTTGAGAGATTTATGCTGCCAATGGGAATTCCTTCCTCTTACGATGGAGAGGGATGAACTCCACCAGGTTCTAAAAGTTTTCTATGTTTTGCTTATCCGTGGTCCAAGAGCCCTATATCAAGGACAAACATTGAAGTTATAAAGGCTCTTTTGATGTTTTGCAATACTAAGAGTGCTATCTAGATTGCCAACAACTACACATTTTTGTGGATAAACAAAGCACATTGATATGGATTGCCATTATGTGGGAGAAGATAGAAATATGGATTTAGAGTACGTGTGCTCAGAATATCAACTTGCTCATGCCTTCACTCTCCTCCCTGACCAAGATTCTACTTTCTCTTGAGCAAACTTTCGGTCAATTCTACATAATGTTTGAGAAGAGAGGGGGTGGGGGGAAGGTGTTAAAATACATGTATTTTGACATGTAATTTTTTCCTTTTTTCCTTTCTGTTTTTTTCTATTGTATATGACTATATGTTGTTAAAATCACCAGATTGGGGCCAACGACTATATATATTCTAGTCATTGGACCTTCCAGTAGTGGCTAGAATATCTATCCGTTGGGGACCAATCTGGTCCCTTTGACTGCTTGTATCTCAGCATATATATTGGCTGTCTCTTTTATATTTGAGGTCTTTAGTTGCCTAGTTAATGAGATTCTTAGAGGTACTTCATGTTACTTCTGTGTTCAACTGTGAATGATCATACTGTTGCTGATTCAAGTTTGAGAAAATCAAGCTTGTTGGACCGCTGTTGCTTGATTGCTGACTGAGAAATCTGGACAGTGGTTTTTGCTTGGTTTCTTCATTATTCCTTACAATGGTGTTCCTAAGAATTTGTGGAAGGTCATTCATACTGCTTTTTACCTAAGTAGACCTGCAATCTCTATTTTAATGTACAAGTCGCTTCTTTATGGAAGGGTTCCTTATATTGGCTTTTGAAATCCTTTGGCTGTCTATCATCATGTTCACAGTAGTTTGATAATAAACTGTAGCCAAAATCCATTCTGTGTACATTTGTTAGATACAAATAAGGTTACAAAGGGTAAAGTTGCTATAGTCCTGAACTTCACAATATCCTTATCTCACATCTCTCCACTTCAGATGAAGCAAAGGTGAACTGTCCCCTAAAGTTGGAGTAGTTCATCTATTGCATTACTTGACAACATTGAGAGAATAGGCAACCCTCTTTCTGCAGTAACCAAAGACGTTGAGTATAGATCTGAAAAGACCTTATCCAGTCCATCTCCATGGTGACAGATTCCAGATAATGAGAACAAAGAAATAAACCTCGAAAGAATGAAATTTAACCTCAACTGTGTTAAACACAAAGTTTGGTCGCATCTATATATAGCTGAGCAACTGAAAATGGTGTAATAGATCATGTCAAGGTGGGAGGGAAACAGTTTTTGGCACTCAAGAACTAAAAGGGTCATCTACCCTAAAGACACCTCTGGTGAAAATTTTGTTTCTTACGCATTCACACATGGATTCAAGCACATTTTGGCCAAGTAAAGAAGACAAAGGGACTTCTAGCATTATCTTGAGGCAATGAAAATGAAAGCACGGATTGATTAAGAAATATTGCTAACAATAATCAAACCTCCTTTCATGATGATACAGTGGAAAAACTCTGCCCACTGTTTTCCCCTAAACCTTTATCCATAAATGTGTTTCAGTTGGTCCGAGAAGTTATTGCCATAAATCTTAATCCAGTAATGAACTTGTCTACAACTCAATATACCTGCTTGGGAACATGATTAGTACTGTTTGATATGCATGACATAGCGTATCAACAAAACAATAACATAGGAGTGTCTCTGAATGTATGCATTATTTCTTTAAGTTTCTGTCTTTTGGGGACAGGATGGCCATGTCCATTTGGTAAGCAGTACAGATGACTTATGTTGGACATCTCAACAACTAGGCATACATTTTTATGTTTCGACGTTATATAGATGTGAATATGCTGAATATCTCTTAGGATTTTAGTTGGCTAAAATACCGTGCGTCACTTGCTTTACTCTGAAATATTTACTTCAGGATTACTTAAAACTTGCCTCGGTAAGAAAACAATCCTTCAAGTTGCTCGAGAGATCCCAACCAATTGCCAATTGAACAAACCGAGAATAGCCACGAAACCGATTCACCAAAAGCTTGGTGTTTCAATCCAGTACCCAGATACGGGCCCTAGTGGCCCGTCCTATTTATTACATTTTAACAGCCTCTGCATGTTAAGTTTCTCTTTTGTTAATAACTCTGGTTCCATATGGATCTAGGGAAAATTCTATGAGCTTTATGAATTAGATGCTGAGATTGGACATAAAGAGCTTGACTGGAAAATCACACTTAGTGGTGTTGGCAAATGCAGACAGGTATCTTCCATATTATTTTTCTTAAACTTAGTATGCCACTTGGAGTCTTTTTCTCTTTCCAGAACATGCTGTCATTAAGTGTCCAGATATGAGGTTATTGCTTAGTTAGCTCCTGCACTTGTTATATGTCATTTGCTACTGTCTATTATTTGATGTGTTCACACATTTGCAGCAGTATCTAGTATAAAAGCGGGATGGAAATAAATGTTTATGAGAATGCAATTGTGTTTGGTTTTTTAAGACATAAATGGTATTATAAATGTAATTAAGATGATTCTTCAACGTGTTGAATGGAGCAGCGGATATCCAATACACATATATAACAATCATGAGTCACCAATGGATGACTATGAGAAGTCTTAGAAAAGGCTAGAATAATAGCAAATGTACTTAACAATAACAAATATGCTAAAAAAAATGTATATAAATTTGGGTGCGAACAATTGGTTTCTTATTACTCAATCTGATTGGATTCTTGACTCCATACTGTATGCCTTTGCACAGAATAATCTCTGTCACCAAACACATTTAAAGACCAGAAACATTTCTGTGTCACCAAACACATTTAAAGACCAGAAACATTGCCAGATCAATAGAACAGAAGAGTATGACATCACTAGTGGATCCTAGCACAAATACTAGTATATGTTATATCATACAAAAGATCTCGAAACTCTTTGAATCCATAACTTGGATATTTTGCAGCTCGTAAAATCATTGTAAGTTTCAGATCATTATGAGGGAACTTGCTAATTGATACCTATGTGCACCCAAAATTAGCAAATACTAGTTGTATTATGATTGATTTATGTAGCTTGAATATTATATATAATATATAATATTATATACCCTAGCCGTGTCGCTGCACCCAAAATTTTTGAAATTTGCTGTATCCCGCACCTGCACCCGCACCCGCACCCGTGTGACATAGGATAAATACATGTATTTTAACCATAAACACATACAGTTGAACATAATAGTGAAAAGGGACTCCGGTTGCTAGGCAGGCAGTCAAGGATTCAACTTCCATGGACGGGACCCCTTTGTGCTGGCTGATGAGTGATGGTCACTGTAGGACCTGACAGCAAGGGTCCTAACCTCTCGAAAGACTATTCTCTGAGTTAGAAAGCAAACAGTGAGACCCAAAAGGAGTTATCTTTTCTTTAGAATGCGCTCAGATGTTACAAAGGTGGAGAGGAGTTCTTCACCCTTTTATACTTTTCAGAAGAGCAGGGAGGTTTCATGCACATTTTTGGTAAGGTGTTTGCAAAGTTGGACTTCTGAATTGACTAGTATTCATCTGCTGAGGATGCAAGAAAATTTAGTTAGAGCAACAAGAAGGGATATTTTTGGTAAGTGTGCCATTTTCTTAGCAACTGTTTCTGCCAATTGCACAAATGTATGCTATCCATACCGAACAACTAAAGGAAATAGTGTCATGCCAGTACTTTACAAATTTCATTCGTAGCTGCAGATGGTGTCTTGGATTTAATGAGAAACGACAGAGTTGTTCCAGTGGCTGGTGCTTTATTTTCAACATATTGATTTTCAACATATGCAAGAAACTCTTAAACACTTTTAGTAACACCGAATCAAATCAATGACAGATTTGCACTTAGCTTGCTAATGATTTTGTAGTTACCCTATGCAAGAAAAAGAAACCAAAAGGAAATTGCTGATGTCATTTTCTACACTGGATTTTTGATGTCATATTCGAGGCTCTTCACTTTCATAGGCTTTGCATGCTTCAATTTGACGGTAGATGGTCATGGAAGAACAGGCATTGTCTATCTTTTGGAAGAACCGAGCAAAGCAAAGAAAAGCGTTGCAGAAATCTTAAAAAATAGAAAATCCTGTCTGTTTATTGATGGGGCATGTTAATAACTACTACAGAGTACAAATCTCGTTAAGATACATGCACTTAATTGAAGAATACTATCAGGCATGCATGTTGACATTTTCATATTATGCATGTGCTCTTTTTAAAACTTAATTTCTTTAATTGAGCCATTCAGAGGTTTTGTTGTCTATACTGGAGTTTGATAGATCAAATGGCACATTGATGCCCTAATCTTGATGAACTTTGTTATTCACATCTTGACCCAATCAAGTGGATGCAAGAAAAATGGCAACATGCTTGAATAAACACATACAATAATTAGAGCACTAATGGCTTAGGTGATCTTATTCCTCATTAAACTTTACAATTAGGAGACAGTAACATTACAGTCTTAATAAGGCATGATCAAAAACTTTTTTCCAACAGCATGATAGCCAACTTATTAGATGGACGGGTTCACTGGAGACCTGTCTTGCTGAATGTGAAAATGTAGGAGGAAGAACAGGGTTAATTGAAGGACCAAAACTATCAGAGAATCAAGAGAATTTTGTTAGGGATGAGGACTGCAAAACTTGTTTTATTTTAATTTTTGACTCCGATTCACGAACATTTTAAGGTCCAAATGCGATGATTCATGATTTCTTATGTTGTAAGAAAAATCTTATCATTGTTATCTTTGCACTAACAGTGCATCACTTTATTGTCTTCCAAATTATCAAGCATATAATTTTTTTCAGAACTGATGATAGATAAAGCTACAATCATCCTTCACTTTTCTTCAAATTTAACATCTGTTTTGTTATTTATGTAAAATATTTTTTTTGGCTTGTTATTGGCCGAGATGTTAAAACCTTAAAGTACAGTAATTTAGATGTTTTTGTTCAGTACTCACATTGTACTAGATTTGTGTTGTTTTCAATCCAGTTTCATTTGTAATCTAGTGATGGTAAAAGTTTGCACATTCACAACGTTGAAGATACCTGGATGGACTTCATTTGAGCTTTACATCGAGGTGTCTAGGTTTGACCTTTCGTTTCTGTTTTGCTTTATACTTGATCAGGTTGGTGTTTCTGAGAGTGGCATTGATGATGCTGTTCAGAAATTGATTGCAAAAGGGTAAGGCTTTTTCATGCCTGAGAAAATATAAGCTGTAGGTTTACTAAATAGACCTGCTTACCGAATAAACAACATCTAAGCCTTTTCCCATACTAGATGGGGTTGACTACATGAATTCTTTGTTTCCATAGAGTCCGATTATGTACCATGCTAGCAGTTAACTCAATGTAAGCCAGATCATTCTTTATTGATTATTTCTAACACTTTTGTGGTCTTCCTCTTTTAACATAACATTTTAACATATTCGTTTCTGACACACACATCTTTTGAACATATCGACGATTAACTTCCCAACTCTCAAAACCATATGACATAGCAGGTCTAATTGTTACTCTATAATATTTACCTTTCAACTTTAATTGTATCTTCTTGTCACATAGAATACCTGATGCACCTCTTCATTTAGCCTATGTACGTTAATTCTATGAGTAACATCTCCATCATTTTTTCCAAAACTGATCTTAGGTATTTAAAACTTTCTTTTTGAGGTGTGCAATGTGTGCCAATCTTAATTTCTATGTTATTTGAAGTAACCAAATGATCAAACTTGCATTTCATATATTCTATCTTTATTCTACTAAGTCAAAAACTGTAGAAAAATCTGTATTCATATCTAAATGCTACAGATTGTTGCTTTGGTAGTTGGAGATTTCCTCCAGTATTGACGGTGCCAATTGTTTTACTCAATTTTACTCAAAGTGTCAAGAGAATAATATTTAAGTGGCATCTGCAGTCCCAACTTCCTTTATTCTCATCAAAATTCTTTCATGCCTCTGCCTATGGGGAAGTTTCTCTTAAGAACCTTCCAGCAAGTATCTGGCTTAATACAAATTAATGCAAGGTATTCTCTTTCCTCGCTGAGTAGCATGTTGCCCCATATAGACTATAGCGTTCAATCGTTTGTTAGGTATGGAACCTGAGGTGAGCAGGGATAAGCTGTCCTGTATAGATGGAACTCCAAAGTACTCGGGCCTTAGCTTTCCTAGTTATCTTACAAACATAGAGCAGAATGTTTTTCAGTTACTACAACATGATCTTGGTTATTCACTAGACAGGAATGGCCTGACCCCACCCATCCAGGACTCATCCCCCTTGCGTTTGTGCCTAACGTGAGACTTTCAGAGTCTTCAGTCTAGGTCAGGCTCCCAGAGCCTTTAGATTGGCAGGACTTCTTTCCAACTACAACTTGAATTAAGCATCATGTTGTTTAGATTTCTTTTTCAGCATGAAAAGATGTGGTATATTAAATGTATAGCACGCATACAACGACTTCAAGTGTTTATTTCTCTTAGGAGCTGTTTGCAAGACCATTTTACCTAAGAAATAATGAACTTCGAGAAATAATGAACTCTGAAAGAAAAAAGTACCGTATGGTACTTTGACGATGTTTTATTAGTTCAGGTAGTTAATTTTCCTTGCCAGGAACAAAACATTGCTCCATACTAGCAGATACGTCAATGATATCTGATGTGGCCTGTAAATCCATCATCAAGATCCGAAGATCCAAATCTATATAATCAAGAGAGTCCAAACCCAACACCACCACCCAAAGCCAACATCCAATAAAGTGTTCATTTGAAGAAGAGCGGAAGTTCTCAAAGTACAAGGAATTCCACGTTGAAGCTAGCATGTTTGAGAGGGACCCTACGATAACTCATCCACATTGAGAATCAACCTATGCAAAGGAAACCAAAATGCACCTTCCAGTGTTCCCATCCTATTGCCACCACTCTCCATCTCCAAAACCACCTCTTCACAGCCCTTACCTTGAACGACACCACCATGACTCACCCAAACTCCCGCACCTTCCATTGTTCCCATCCTCTGGTGCCCATTGCCGGAAAACTTCAAACAGTTTACCTCAGTTTTAACAAACACAGCCAACAAGCATTGCCCGTCTCAGCTGCTCTAGCCTGGCACAGTCACCATCTTCACAACTACCCAAGCTACAACCTAGCACACTGCCATATTGATCTTCACCAAGTCCCTAGTCATCTTCTCCCCTTCAATGTGGAAATCCATCAGACTATCGTATAAATAATGTAAATACTTACCTTGGACCAGATCCAGACTCGACCAAATCCCAACCCAGTCAGTGATCCAGTGTCATTAAAACGTGACCGAGCCAAGTTTGGTTTGACAAGAGCCTAGCTCAGTTTTGTTAACCAAATGCAGAGAACTTTCACCAGCTGTAACTTGAGGGATCTTGCGAAACCCCATCCATTATATATTATCAAAAAGCTCTCAATGGGACCTTTCCACAGTACCTCTTTCATGCCCAGGAATGATTTCTACAGTCCAGAGCACCCGGTTTCCATAGACACCTCATCCTTGGACAGTAATGTATTTGTTCGTTGCCTCATGCATGCCGAGACTCATCAATATCTTTCAATGGAACATATGGGAAAGGACCGCAGCTCTGTGAGCTTTTTCACTCCCGCTACTTTGAAAAATACAAGTATGGCAGACTAGATCTTCTGAATAATGGTACCTCTTTAAAAAGAACTTAGTTTGCTTTTTTGTTGTCACCATTCACAATACACCCATCTTCTTTGTAAAGTAGGTTTGGAAAACCATGAGGCCATGTACTTTATTAAAGGGCCACCCTCCAATGCAGTACTTTTAGACCCAAATTTAGATAGAAAAGAATGTTGTCTGAACTTACTCAAGATAAATAAAGATGAAAAGAAATCAAGATAAGTATATCTGTTAAGTCAGTATATCTGGGACTTTTGCATCCGAAATGTGTATTTATCATGCAATGCCCTCTTCAATTTGGCATTCAACTTCATCTTCTTTCAATTACATTTGGGCAACCATTGGCAACATCTTTGTGTTTAGTGACAATTTGAAGAATATTTGTGAATTCCATGTTGTCCTCATAATTTGGTGGCATTTTAGATTCTCAACCCTTCAAAGATCATTATTGGAATCTAGGAACACGCAAAAGCAAACAAGTCTATTATACGATGGATTATACAAATTATGAGCATTGCGTTGGGGCGTCCCTCTTAGCGACGCACTCTAGTGCCCGAATGCTGTGAAAAGTAAGCAAAAGCCTCTATATTTTCGTCCGAATGTAGTGAATCAATTGTAGAGAGGGTTCTCACATCATGGACGGGTATGTAAAGAAGTTAGTCCCCCCTACATTATCGCTCGAATGTAGTGAATAAATTGTAGAGAGGGTCTCCACATTTTCAGTATGGACGGATGCAGGGTAAGGAAGCTAGTCCTAGATAATAAGATTCGTATTGGTTCTTGTAATATCGGAACATTGTCCGGTAAGCTAATCGAGATGGTAGATACTATGATTCGGAAGAAAGATTCATATCCTATGTTTATAAGAGACAAAGTGGGTTGGAGGAAAAGCAAAGAAAATCGAGTATACGAGTTTTAAATTATGGTACTCAGGAAAGGAAAAGGTTCAAAACGGAGTTGATATTATCATAAATAAAGATTTAAAGGATAGTGTAGTAGATGGTGACTGAATCATGACGTTGAAATTAGTGCTAGGAGCAAAGGTTTTGAATATAGTTTGTGCTTACACACCCCAAGTAGGACTAGAAGATAGTATAAAGATGACTTTTTGAGAGGAATTAGATAAAGTGATTCAAAAAATTCCACAAAAGGAGATGATTTGATTCAAAAAATTTCACAAGAGGTATTAGGATATCAAGGTATTAATAGAAACTTTAGTTTTGGGGATATAAATGAGGAAGGTAGGGAGATTTTAAATTTTGCTACAACATTTGATCTCTTTATAGTCAATACTATCTTAAAAAAGCGAGATAAACATTTAATTACTTATAATAGTGGCTTATCATAAAAACAAATTGATTATTTTGTTTGTAGGAAAAAGATAGATCGTGTTATAAAGATTGCAAGGTAATTCGAGGGTAATAATCGCGTTGGAAAGATTGCAAGGTAATTCCAAGAGAATATTTAACCACCCAACATATACTTTTAGTTATGGATTTAGAGGTGAAAAAGTGAATAAAAAATAAAAGAGTAGATCGAGCTATTCAGACTAAATGGTGGAACCTCAAAAGAGAGAAAGAAGATATATTTAAACAGAAAGTACTTCAAAAAGATGCTTGAAATTATGTTGGTGCACCTTATGATATGTGGAACAATGACTATACATATTAGGAAAGTAGCGAAAAATGTGTTAGGTGAATCTAAGGGAGGTGTTCCGGGTCCCGGCACAAAAGAAAGTTTGGTAGTTGAGTGTGTTAATGTAATAGGGTGCACGGGCCCTTAGGGCCCGTGCCATAATGGGAAGAAGGGCCAGGGCCACGCTGGCCCTGGCCATAGTCACTGGGGGGGCCCCAGCACTAGCCCTCCTCTTGCTTCATTTTGCTCTCCTTTGCTCTCCATTCTAAACCAATGTAAAGCCTATAAATATGTGATGATTTCATTAATAAAAGCATGCAGTCTAGCACTACTTTTTGTCTTGTTTTGTATGTGCTTCCGCTCTTGTTGATTACTCTTGAAGATCGACACTTGTGATTGAATGCCATTTGACTCTTGGCGACTTGGTGATCTTGATTCGTGCAACATAAACTTTCGTTCATTGACAAATATTTATATGGTATCAGAGCCTCGGATTGAAGAACTCGAGTGCATGGGAAGCGTGCCACCAGTGCAAAATTTAAAGAATTTCACCAAACTTGAGGTTAGTTCATAATTCTTGATTTTGCATAAAATGGAAGGTAAAAATGAGTCGTTTAGATGTATCCTAGACCCAAAATGTTACCAAAGTTGGGCTAGGACCATGAAAAAGTATTTTTTGTCAAAGGATTTTTGGGATTACATCGATGGAACTATAAAGATCCAATTTTTAACATTGATGATTTAGACGATGATGAAATTGTCAAAGCCCATGAAAAATACAAGTTAGATTTAAAATTGTAGGAAAAGATGAACGCAAAAATCACATGGATTATTTGCCAAAATGTGGATGAAAAGCTTAGAAATAAGATTAGTGCTTTCGAAAAGGCTTTTGAAACTTGAGAATACTTGAAAAAACTTCATTTTCAAGATGACTTTGTTTTCCAAATTGATTTAATGGAGAGAATGATAATGCTTAAACAAGGAAACCTAAGCATTAGAGATTACCATAATGAATTTTCGGAGTTATGGACTCAATTGAGAAGTTTTGACAAATTTGGAAATCTTCAAAAATTAGATGAATTTAAAGAATTTTTAGACAACCAATACTTCTTTTTGTTTATGCGTGAGTTGAGAGATGAATTTGAAAATATTAGATCGAACCTTATACATAGAAAACCGAGACCTAGACGGGATTCCTTTTTGGTCGATCTTGTTATGGAAGAAACTAGATTGAAGAATATGAATGTGGCTAAGGAAGCCGTGCTTGCTGCATCAAAATCGGGAGCAAACTTGAAGACCTACAAGCCTCCGCATGAAAAGAACAAGGAAATTATGTCAAGGAAGCCCATGGGACCGTGACCCAACAAAGACACTATTTGCCACTATTGCAAGGAAAGTGGACACATCAAAACCACTTGTCCTTTACTTCGAAAAAGAAGTGGAAATGCGGGAGCCGTAGAAGAAGGGGGTGTCTTGCCCAACAACATCAAAGCATACATAGAAGAAATCTTCAAGGAAAAAGCAAGCATCTCCGGGAATGCTCTATCCACTTCTCAAGGTATGTCTTGGTTTTTAGATTCTGGTGCATCCTTTCATATGACACATAGTGAAGATTCTTTGATTAAATCTTATGAAACCATTGGAAAGCATGTGTTTACGGCCGATGGAACAAAACTCCAAATAAAAAAAATAGGAAACCTTGAAAAACAAGACTTTAAAATTCAAAATATAAGTTTTATACCTAAACTTAATTTAAATCTACTTTCGGTTGCTCAAATATGTGATAACAATTGTATAGTCACTTTCTCATCCAAACATTGTGTGGTGCAGGATCACCTATCGAAGAAGGTGATTGGTCAAGGCCATAGAGAAAGTGGACTATACAAAATGGACTATCTTGTTATGCCAAATTCCGGTTTTTGTAACATAACCCAAGATGCTACACTTTGGCATAAAAGACTTGGACACTTGGACTCTAAAAAATTATGTAATATTCCTTTGATGAAAAGCATTAGAGAGAAAAATTTTGAATGTAAAGATTGTATTCTTGGAAAAATGCATCATCTTTCCTTTGGAGAAAGAAACTACGTACCAAAGAAAGCTTTTGATATAATACATTCGGATGTTTGGGGCCCCGCGCCCTTTATTTCTAAAGGGAGATTGCAATACTATGTGATTTTTGTGGATGATTTTACTCGTTTTACATGGATATATCTCTTAAAACACAAATCCGAAGTATTTGAAAAATTTGTAGTATTTTGTAATATGATCAAGAACCAATTTGGAGCAACCATTAAAATCTTTAGATCCGATTCGGGAGGAGAATACATGTCTAATGAATTTCATAAATTTATTGAAACTAATGGTATTGCTCATAAAAAATCATGCACTAAAACACCCCAACAAAATGGTCTAGCGGAAAGAAAACATAGACATATCATTGAAACTTGTAGAACTATGCTAATTGCTAGTAAGGTTCCTAAATTCTTATGGGCCGAAGCTACCCTTACAACAATATGTCTTATAAATAGAATGCCTTCATCTAACCTTGAAAATACTTTACCTTTCGAAAAATTGTACATCTCTCCATACTATGAACGATTTAGAGTTTTTGGATGTAGGTGTTTTGTGTATACAAACAAGAATGACAAATTGTCACCTATAACTATTGAATGTGTCTTCCTTGGTTATGGCATTGACAAGAAGGGGTATAGGTGTTTTGATCCCATAGAAGATAAATTGTATGTGTCCAAGGATGTAAAATTTTTTGAGAATTATATTTATTATGAGTCCAAATCCCTGGAAAATTCTGAACCTTTCATTCCTCAAGATGTTTTTGAGCTAGAAGAAGATAATGATTGTGACTCAGTAGATCATCGAGACATTCAAGAGGATCATGTTGAAAACAATGACACTTCACACACAACTGTTGATACTCGGTCAATTGTCGAACCCTTCCCCTCACATTATACAAGACGACCTAGAGAAACCAATGATGTCCATATAGAGCCTGATATTACAAGATTAGAACCCAGGGTTTTAAGACCCCCTCAACGATTTGTGTCCTATGAATCTTTTGAACCACAACGAAGAAATTTGATTGCCACCCTTCGTCAAGTTAAGGAACCTAGGTTCTATCATCAACCTAAAGGTATTGCAGAATGGGAAGATGCTATGAAAGATGAACTCAACGCCCTAGACAAGGCTCAGACATGGATAGTTGCACCCATACCAAAAGATAAGAAAGTCATTGGATGTCGATGGGTATATAAAATCAAAACTCACAGCAATGGTCACATTGAGAGATACAAGACTAGACTAGTTGCTAAAGGTTATGCCCAAGAATATGGAATTGACTATGACTTTTGCCCCAGTAGCTATAATGACCACAGTTAGAATTCTCATAACCATTAGTGCAATTAAGCAATGGAACATATACCAACTTGATGTCAAGAATGCTTTCTTGAATGGTTACTTGAATGAAGAAGTCTACGAGTCCTCCTCCTGGTGTCAATCTCCCTCCTGGTCATGCTCTTAAATTACGAAAGGTCTTGTATGGTTTGAAACAAACTCTGAAAGCTTGGTTTTACCGATTTGAAAAATTCATGCATTTGCATAATTTTGTGACTTGCTATACTGATACTGCATTGTTTATACGAAAAACACAATCTGGTATTGTTATCTTGCTTTTGTATGTAGATGACATGAACATCACAAGAAGTGATTAAGTAGGTATTGCTGAAGTTAAACTTAATCTCCATCACGAATTTGATATGAAAGACTTGGGCTTGCTGAATTACTTTTTAGGTATTTAGATAACCAAAAATAATTGTGGATACTTTATGTCCCAAACTAAGTTTGCTAACAATATTATTGAAAGGTCTGGTATTACTGAGACTAAGGTTGTTGACACACCAGAAATCCTAGGCACCAAACTACGATCCACTGAAGGTGAGAAATTGGAGGATCCCACTCCTTATCGACAGCTCATAGGTGCACTCACTTATCTCACCATTACTAGACCAGATATTTCTCATGCAGTACACATAACAGGCCAATTTCAATAGATGCAGTACACATAGCAAGCCAATTTCAACAGGCACCCATTTCTGTTCATATGAGTGCTGTCTTGCGCATCATTCGATATATTAGAAACACCCCCCACAAGGGGGTCCTCTTAACTTCCTCTTCATCTTTTGATTTGTCTGTATATACGAATGCTGATTGAGGTGGAGATGTCAATAATAGACACTCTACGATTGGTTTTTGTGTGTTTTTAGGTGAATCTCTTGTTTCCTGGAAGTGCAAAAAACAATAGAAGGTGTCCCTCTCATCTACAGAAGCTGAATATCGAGCCATGGCTACAGTTGCGATGGAGATTTCTTGGATCACAACCATTCTAGCGGACATGGGAGTCTCATCATGTATTGTGACAACAAAAGCGTCATGACATTGCCTCTAACAACACTTTTCATGAGAGGACAAAGCACATCGAGATGGACTGTCACTTTGTTTGTGAAGAATGTCTAAATAAGAAGATCTCGCTTTGTTATGTCACATTTGAGATGCAGCTCGCAGACTTCTTCACCAAGTCCCTTTCAGCTTCTCGATTTCAGTTTCTACTAGACAAACTTTCAGTGTATACCCCGTAAGTTTGAGGGGGGGTGTTAATGTAATAGGGTGCATGGGCCCTTGGGGCCCGTGCCATAATGGGAAGAAGCGCTGGCCCTGGCCACAGTCGTTGGGGGCCCCCAACGGCTAGTAGCCGTTGGGAGCACCCACAATGGCCCAGCACTAGCCCTCCTCTTGCTTCATTTTGCTCTCCTTTGCTCTCCATTCTAAACCAATGTAAAGCCTATAAATATGTGATGATTCCATTAATAAAAGCATGCAGTCTAGCACTGCTTTTTGACTTGTTTTGTATGTGCTTCCGCTCTTGTTGATTACTCTTGAAGATCGGCATTCGTGATTGAATGCCATTTGACTCTTGGCGACTTGGTGATCTTGATTCGTGCAACATCAACCTTCGTTCATTGACAAATATTTACAGAGTGAAGTGGTGCAAAATAAAATCAAGGCAAAGAGGACATGTTACAAATTACATTATGCTAAGAAGACTGGTGAAACTTTAGAGGCTTATAAGAAAGCAAAAAAAGGAAGCGAAAAATACCGTTAGTGAAGACAAAGATAAAATTTGGAAGGATTTATATAAAAAGCTCAACTCAAAAGAGGATGAAAGAGATGTTTTAGGATAGCTAGGGCTAGAGATAAGAAAACTAAGGATCTTAATTCTGTTACATGCATCAAAGACGAGGATAAGAAAATTCTACTAACAAATGATGATATAAAAAATAGACGGAAAAATTATTTTTAGAATCTTTTTAATGAAAATAAAGATGTCAGTATTAGCTTAAGAGAGTTAGCCAAATCAGAAAAAGTATATAAAGTTATAAACCATAATTTCTACCTACATATTCAAAAGAATAAAGTTAAAGAGGCTCTTAAACATACGAAGGGTGGTAAATATGTAGGACTAGACAATATTCCTATAAAAGTTTGGAAAATCCTAGGAGAAACATGAATCACTTGGCTCATAAGACTATTTAATGAAATATGGAAAAACCAAAAGATGCCCAAGGAATGGAGAGCGAGTACACTTATACCCATGTATAAGAACAAGGGAGACATTCATAATTATGCGAATTATCGGAGTATCAAGTTTATAAGCCATACTATGAAACTATAAGAAAGAATTATCGAACGTAAGTTAAGACAAATATCGAGTATAACAAAGAAGCAATTTGGATTCATGCCAGGCAATTCTCCTGTTGAAATGATTCACCTTTTGAGATGTCTTATAAAACATTTTAGAGCAAAAAAGAATGACCTTCACATGATATTTATTGATATAGAAAAAGCTTATGATAGGGTACCGAGGGAGGTTCTTTGGAGAACTTTGGAAAAAAGAAGTATTCCATTGACATACATTAACCTTATAAGAGACATGTATGATGGTGCAAAAACATATGTGAGGACTCATGAAGGAATGACGGACTTTGAAGTTAATATTGGGTTACATCAAGGATCAACTTTAAGTCCATACTTATTTATAATGGTGATTGATGAGTTAACAAAACATATTCAAGATGAAGTACCTTGGTGTATGTTATTTGCATATGACATTGTATTAGTGGAGTCTAAGGAAAAAGTTAATAGAAAATTGGAACTATGGAGAGAAACATTAGAAAGCAAAGGTCTCCGACTTAGTAGAACAAAGACAAAATATATGGAATGTAAGTTTGATCATTTGGTTACCTCAGAGGACATAGAAATTAAAATTGACACAAATTACATCCCCCAAAGGAAAGTTTAAATATGTAGGTCAATTTTTCAGAGTGATGGAAACATTGATGGAGATGTTATGTTTTATGGTATTCTTTGTGATAAGAAGATACCGTTAAAGTTAAAAGGTAAATATTATAGAGCAACAATTAAACGTGTAATGTTTTATGGTTCTCAGTGTTGGGTAGTTAATCATCAACATGTACAAAAGATGTCTGTAGTAGAAATGAAGATGTTAAGAAGAATGAGTGGTCATACTATTGAAGAATATATGTATCTGCTGTTTTTTAGTGTTAGTTTTGTAATTTTTGATATTTGGGTATTATTGTAATTGCCCGTAATACTAAGGGCATTTTGGTCATTTTTTGTTTTATAACCCATTATATAAACGTTTGTATTAGGGTTAAGAGTCTGATTAATAGAAAGAGAAGGGGAGCGGCCTCCATTGGAGGGCCTTTCCCCTCCTTCAAATCTCCATTTTTTACTCTTCATCTTTTGTTAATATTTTCTATTATCGATTATCCGCTGCGCTTCTCGCTAATTTAAACATGGTATCAGTGCATAATGGTGAAGATCGTGGACGTGCAGATTCTAGAGATGATTAAATCAATGGTGGTTGAGGCGTGAAAGGCATAATTTGTCTTGGAGCGGGGAAGAGTGATGAAATATTGTGCAAAACATTCCATCCCGATGCAAGACACAAATTGGAAGTAAATCCTTTTCTTGGATGGTGAATCAATTCATGCTATTCTATTTGATTATGATAGAAGTAACAATGTTGTTGCTGTTGTTGCTTCATGGGCATCTCAAGCTTTCTGGCTTTACTAGATCTTTTTGATTAAGTGCAGGTTTGTTGCTTTTCAATCTAGCTTATTTATGGTCTACTTGAAGGACTTAGCATGCACGTTTCAATGAATTTACCATGTGATGCTAAAGAGTACCTTGATCGTGGAGATGATTCTATGTATGAACTAGGCCATTATACCAATGTCGGTTGTCTGAGTTAAACCGTTGTTCCAAGTTCAAACACTCGATTGACAAAAGGAGAGTTGGCAGATAGAGTGCAGGTGTTACCAAATGAAAAATGAATTTATGGTCAACTAGGACAGATTATACACCAAAGATAGAGAACGTGTTCTGTTTTTAACAGCAACTAATCGTTTTTTTTACCTTGATGAGGATGTTATCAGAAGGCTTCCTAGAGGATTAAATGGTCAACTTACCAGTTCCTTCCACACCCAGCATGGGGTGATTATGGTTATCCATGCTGGTGATTATGGTTATCCTACAAAACAAGGAGAAGGCTGGATTGGTGATCCAAGAACATGATGGGAACTCGATGTTGGTAGACTCTCTGAGGTTTTGTTCTTCTACCAGGATCCTCAGACACCACCAGCCAAAAGAGAGTGGCCATCCCTTGATGTTGGAACGGAGATATATGTGAGTGAAGAAGGTGAAGTTGCAGAGTGGACATTTAGCGACTTTGATATTATTATACCCTAGCCAAAGCACAAGCATTTGCACAACCATGCTTTGTGATGAAGGGCAGACAACATATATGTTCCTTTTTATTTTATTTTCTGATCTGAATTTGTAGTAGGATAAGTTCGAGAATCGTATTTTACTTTTGTTATTTTCTTGAACAACAAAGAAGTAAAGCTTGAGCCTAGTGCACAGATGTTCTCGAAGAAGAAGAAGATGAAGAAGGAAGATGTTGGCTGCCAAAAGTGATGATGGTGGCTAGCCCATTCTTTCCAGATTTTCCAAAAGCAGTTACACAAAATCCTAGAAAAGAAGATTTGAATTTTTGAGGAAGGTAATTTCATTTTTTTGAATATCAAATGCTGAAAAAGTAAGTTACAAATTTCTTTCTTGAATTTGTGAAAAAATAAACCAGAAAGGTAATCATGAAAAGTTACTTTCCTGATTTTGTGGGAAAGAAAACTAGAAAATAGTTATGGAAGATCACCTTCCTAATTTGATGGAAATGATAAGATAAAAAGGGAAGGATTATTCCCACGACTTTAGGAAAGAAAATCATTAATTGTTGGCCATCATCTGCATAAAGAAAGTGGGTGCAGAAAAAGAGTGGTTGGTTACCCAATTCAGATTTTGTGTGATTTACCTTTAAAGGATGGTGTTTCTAGTGTTTTAGCAAGGAATAAGTCATCTTTGGAGTCACCACATTGGGACGATTATGGTGAAGGCAACATGCCTATTCAGTCACGATAAAGAAGGTTGGATTAGAGAAGAGCAAGTCATAAAGAGTTTGGACATAGTTGTGATGACGACGCAGAAGAGAGAAGTGAGTTTAGTAACGATTTCTCCTTAATATATATTTTTGGTTCAGAACCACTCCAAGAATTAATCCCTGTGCCTGCAAACTCCACATTGTGTTAAAGTGGAGCTCGTCTCATTTGTTAAGAAAAAGAAATCATGAGACTTGAAAACACCAGAGAAGTGCAGGGCTTAAGAATGAAGAAGGCAATGTACGGTTCATTGCTTATCCTCACACATACACCAAGAGTTGAGCACTATGTCTGCATGGTGGATCTCCTTGGTCGTGCTAGACTTCTAGACAGAGCAAAACAACTCATAGAAACTATGCCTATGCCACTAACTGTCTCAGTTTGTTCAAACCATGCAGATTGATTCTGCTTTATTAATCTTGAAAGAAGATGACTAGGTATACTCAACCTATAGCCACCAATCTGTCTCCAAGATTCTTCAGAGGACGGTGGGAAATGCTATGTTCTTTTTGGAATGATGGTCTTTGAACGTCCACCTTCTTCCACAAAGGATGCAGTTTGTGCTACTCAATGTTCTCTAGAAATTTTTAGGTGCTTAGTTAACTTGTGTTCTTATAAGGGGTCTGTTCAATTTGCACCCATGGCTCAACAAGCATCCATTTTTTTCAAACAAGTTGCTCTTCAAATTCTTGCTGAAGTTGAAGAGTTGATGCCTTTGAGGGAAAATAAATCCATTATTGCTGATGGTGCTCTCCTTTATTGGTCAATTGATTGCCGGCATATGTAGACGTGGTTCGGCTGATATCTTACTTCATGAGATGCTCCCGTGTATGCTTAAGGATGTCCGCTTGTGTTTACCAGATAATGGTTGTTCCTCTCATTTGATTGAATGAAATTCCAAATCATGCATTTGGCAGTTATTAGTGACAGCTATAAAAGACTTCTATGCTAGAGAAAGATTTTCAGAAGCGTTATTGTTTCAGATGTCTGAAAAGCATGTTAATGATGATGAAGCATATGGGATCCTTCAAATGCTTTTCTTTGAGGCACATAAACTCAATAGAGCAATCAAGAAAGTTGCCAAAGATGTTGAAATTGCAATCATGAGGATTACAAAAATGCTTTTATTTGCAGCCAGTAAGGTTGCAGGAATTTACAGTTATGAAAGCTACTTGAAAAACAACCATGAAGACTGAAAAATTATTGCAGCCAAGCAGCTGCTGAAAAAGGACAGCCATGGAGGTTGAATTTAAGAATTATTGCAGTTAAAAAGCTGCTGAAAATTATCGCAACCATGAAGCTGCTGAAGATGAACAACCGTGAAGGCTAAGTTGAAGAATATTGTAGCAATGAAGGTTGCTGAAAAGTGTTACAGCAAGGAAGGTTGCTTAAAAATGAACAGCCAAAGGGGTTGCAAAATTCAGAAAAGATTAGAAAATATGAGAAGGAAGAGAGGGAGCCACCGACACCTATAGAAGGATCGTGTGCTACCCATGTGTTCTTGATTGTTCAAGTTGATTTAAAGAGGCCTCATAGAGATCATTATTGCACATGTGGTGAAGAAAGAACCAATTTTTCGACAAGTTTGGAGTTCGAAGTTTCTCACTCCCAACTTGAGGGGGGGTGTAAAAAAAAAAAATATATATATATATATATATATATATATATACTATTGTTTAGTGTTAGTTTTGTAATTTTTGATATTTGGGTATTATTGTAATTGCCCGTAATACTAAGGGTATTTTGGTTATTTTCTATTTTACAACCCATTATATAAGGACTGAACGTTTTGTATTAGGGTTAAGAGTCTGATTAATAGAAAGAGAGAAAGAGAAGAGGGGCGACTTTCATTTAAGGCTTGCTCCCTCATTCAAATCTCCATTTTTCACTCTTCATTTTTTATAAATGTTTTCTATTATCGATTATCCGCTGCACTTCCCACTAATTTCAACACATACTAGAAAAGACCGTATACATAATGAGGTTATTAAAAACAAATTGGAAGTGAAACACCACTAGAGGATAAAATGAGAGAATCTCCTATGGTATGAAAAACTAGATTTTGAAAGTAGTAAAAGAGGTAGAGGGCGACCACAAAACTGTCGGAAAGAAACAATAAAGAATGATCTAACTTAATTTGAGTTAACTGCTAACAGGACACATGATAGGGACATGTGGAAACAAAGAATCCATGTAGCCGACCCGTCTAATATTGGAAAAGGCTTAGTTGTAGTTGTAGTTGTAGTAGTAGTAGTTTTCACCTCGATCTTGCTTTAATGCATTTAAAACAAAATTAGGTTCCAATGCTATTGAAATTGCTAACAAATTGGTATTACGGCATGCCATTGAATCATTTATAGTCAATAAATAGGAATTAAGTTTATATTAAAGATATTCATGTCCAAATCTCTCGTTAGACCAAGTAAAGAGTTCTCATATATGAGTTCCACAAAATAACCAGGAAATTAAGGAATTTCTTTTGACATGCAAATCCGCCCAACTAGAAGATCACCCTGTCTCAATTCTGGTATTCAAGTAAAGTCAAATGAGGCTCAAGGTGATTTTCTAGATGGAGCTGACGTCCAACCTATTGAACCAATGAGAAGCAAAACGGTGAAAGATGATAAAGTTCCTAAAAACATGAAAAAAGGTGACGACATGGCAGGTGAGGTGGACTAATGGCATGGTGACCAACTCCAGGACGTTCAGAGCTCACTTGGACTTTGATTGGTTAGAGTTGATTGAGTATCATTGGGATTAGTTATAAATGATGACTTTGAATATTCAAAAGTAGGAATCTTTATAGATAAGGTCAAAAGATATTAGATTCGTTTACGATGTTGGTTAATGTCTTTACCAATTAGTAGATTTAATCCAGCTTTAAGTCAAAATAGGACTCATTAGGAATAGGATGCTTGAGTCCTACCTACTGGCTAGGATTTGTTTTGTGTTTGAGTCTATATATATATATATATATATATATATATATATATATATATATATATATATATATATATATATATATATATATATATATATGGGGATGCAGAACTCAATCTCTTCTCTATCCCCTCTTCATCTTCCTCTCTCCTTTTCCAGTGGTAGCTGCCGCGACCCCCTGGAGTTGCCATCACTAAGTCATCAGTCTACTGCCTTTGTGCTGTCAACTTGCCCAAGGTTGCTGCCACCTAGCCTGGTTTCTACCACCATACTTGCCGCCAAAATCAGCAGCCTGTTTTGGCTCGGTTTTGGAGGCCGTTTGTTGTTGTTGTCAGTGTTATCCGTATCGCACCATATCGATACGGGGCGATACGTATTGTACGATACATCCCATATCGTACGATAGGCCCAATTTTTTTTTTCCAATTTTTTTTGTAGGTTTCTGGCCTCTCTTCACTTCCCTATGCTTGTAATTTGGGTTTATAATTTTATTTATTGAATAAGAATAATTTATAAACAAATAAAAATTGTGACAAAATCATTTTCCTTTTTGTTGCCAACTTTTAGGTATATTTCTGCTAGCAGTTTCTAATTTCATGAGATCGCAAATAATTAAAAATATTTGTCTCGGTTAATTGAGTGGACATTTCACAACTTCACTATTTTAGGGTTCACCTTACGTGACTTCCGTTGAGTTGAACATGATCAACGTGTGTGAGGCTTAACTCAGTTAGTGAAGTGAGAAATGAAGCTCATGCATTAGTTAAAAAGCTAATTGTAAGAGAAAAAGGGATATCATCAAGTAATAATATCACATCACTGAGGTGTCATAGAGTCAATAATCAAAGAAATTGAGCTCATTGTTTTGCTCACATATGAAAATTAGCAAATATTACAACTACATGTACAAAGATAGCAGTTTGTTAATTTTGATATATTGGATGAGTGGATTATGGAAGATAACGAAGAAAATGATTCCTAACCGAAGAAGACATTGCATGAATTAATTTGAAGTACAACAACATCACGAAGGAGATGAAGATTTCATTTTAAAGCAGAAGGTGATGAGAAACTTTGAATCTTTATCAAGTAGAAGATGAAGATTATTTAGTTAATAATCCTGATACAAATTAAAATATGTAAAATGTAAATGTATTTCATTTTTTGCTTCAAAATATGTAATTTTTGATCCAACTGTTCAATGTTGAATGTTCAATCTATGCTAAACTTTGCATTATATGAATTTAAAACAATTATCAGATTTTTCTAGATTTTTTTTGGATTTTTACTAATTTTCTTTATTTTTTAAATAATTTTTGTATTATTTTAATATTAAAGTATGATACGATACGCCCGTATCGTGGAGCCCAGCGATACGATACGCGTCAGACAACACTGGTTGTCGTACTGCTGCTATATATGGTGCAATTGATCAGAATTGCTGATAAGAAACTAAGTGCCTAACTCATCAAAGCTAAATTAACTGGTTTCATTTTGTTAACTCTTATCTGGTTCGGATTGCTTCCAGTCTTCAAGTTTCAACCTTTTCATATTAAAATCAATTTTCTTAAATGTGAAGGTTGGTAAGGCCCATTCGTGATCTGAGAATCATTTCCACCCTTAACATTTCTGCCAATTCTTTCAAATAGTTTCAAGTTGTGCAACAAATATTTGTTCTGTTGATTCCTTCAAATAGTTTGAGTTGGCCAACAAGTATGTAAACTGTAAAGCTGTTGATAAAACATTTCTCTTCTTTCAAATGGTTCGTAGATGGTCCGGTACTGTTATCTTGATCCATAATTAAGGGTATGGCCAGGGACTTATGAGTATTTATCTGAGAGTATGACTAGCAAAAGGAGAAATTTAAATGGTCTTATTACTATTTACAGCAGTTATAGATTCAAAACAGAACGGTAAGAATTTCAAAAATCAAATCCATCCAGCTTTTTTCAGCTTGCTCATTTGAAGGTGCAGTTGAAAAAGAAAGTCTCTGCATGTGCGTGTTTCTCTGTGGGTTTACCTGCCTTTGAAGACAATGTTGAACTCTCAAAACATTTCTTTATTTTTTAATGATGTGTCTGTTCATAAGCTTTCAATAAAAGAAAAATCTATGGTATATCTCTGTCTGCAAATTTGGAATTTCTTCTTATAATCCCTTTCCCTTGGAAGTTACAAAGTTGGGCGAATGGAGCAGATTGAGACAGCTGAGCAAGCCAAGGCCAGAGGTGGCGCTTCTGCTGTGAGAATCTCTCTCTCTCTACACACACAGTCACACACACACATATATTATATGAGGTTGTGGTCCAGTCTCGATTTTGCACGGTGCTTAATCCCTCATTTTGCATGGTTCGACTGGTTTAACCACCGGCCATGACTCTCTATTACCTTTTACTCCTTCACTGCTCAAGACCGCCGTCTACCTGTTAAAACCGCCACTGGCACCACCTAAAAACCCACAAAACAATTTATATATACAAATATTTAGCTTTTTTTAGGTGGTTTTGGTGATGATGACAATGGTTTTAATGTGCATAGAGTAGTTTTGGGCAGTCAAGTTGTAGTAAAAGGTCATGGAGAGTGAAGGCCGGTGGTCG
This sequence comes from Brasenia schreberi, assembly GCA_036023115.1. Classification (NCBI taxonomy): domain Eukaryota; kingdom Viridiplantae; phylum Streptophyta; class Magnoliopsida; order Nymphaeales; family Cabombaceae; genus Brasenia; species Brasenia schreberi. Next base: position 7,615,788 of record JAYKKT010000085.1, on the reverse strand, counting down.
AACTGGTAGAACCATTCAAAATGAGGGATTGAGCACCGAACTCAATTGAGCAGGACCACTACCTCTTATATATATATATGTATATTATATATAGTATGTGTGTTGTTTGTGTTCAGATACATTATCCATTTATTTAACATTGAAGCAGTTATATTACGCATCAGAGTACTAAAACTTAAAATAATGCTGATACCCTAGAACGTAATTGTACTTTTGAATTGGTATGCATTTGACATGTATTGTATGACAGTTATTATGTGTTTTACTGGTAAACAATCATGTACGGGTGTAGGAATTTATTTCAATTTTGTTCCAAAAAAGTATGATCTTATGATATAATAGGATATGATATACTACATATCTTTAAATAGGCCTCTGTAATACGTATAACAATGTGAAACTTACAGTCACATTTTTGTTCGTTGATGAATTCTCATGCTTTGGTTCTGTCTTAACCAGAGCTCTGCGATATGCTGTAGCTTGTGCGATCTCCTTCTATAGCAATCTTCATGCGACATTTTATTTTCACAATTTTTGAAGTGAGATATAGGAAAAGTTTTCAGTTTAAGTACTGGTCTGTTCGTATTACAACTAATATCTGCTCTGTTTGCTTTACTGCATTGCAGGTGATCCATAGAAAGCTAGTTCATGTCCTCTCCCCTTCTACTACAACCTGTGGAAATAACTTTGAAGCTGTTCATCTTCTTGCCTTGAAAGAGGTTTGAGCTTTGGCAAACAAAAACTCACTACAGTTCTAATTATTCTTCTGCTTCATGCTGAACATCCAGATTTTCATGATTGATATACATATATATATTTATATATATATGTGTGTGTGTGTGTGTGTGTGTGTGTGTGTGTGTGTGTGTGTTTGTGTGTGCGTGCATGTATGTGGGTGTGCGCATTTCAACTATCCAAACATGTTTTGCCTTTAAGATGTGATCTTTACAATAAAGAGTGGCTTTTAAATTTACTGACATTTATAAATATTTACTGATGGGTACTTATATTAATTTCATTAGGGAGACCTTGGAAGCGACAACTGTAATCCTTATGTGTATGGATTTGCTTTTGTGGATTTTGCGGCCCTAAAAGTTTGGGTGGGCTCCATTTGTGATGATGCATCTTGTTCAGCCTTGGGCACATTGCTTATGCATGTGAGTGGTGTTTTCTCATGCCTTTCAGATGTAAATGAAAACTGTAATAACTTCTTCATTTGTTTACTAGGTATCTCCTAAAGAAGTAGTCTATGAAAATGGAGGTGAGCCTTGATTTGTTTTGCATGTGACAGATTGCAAAAGCTACTTTATTGAAACTTAAGCTTGAAAATAAACGTGAATTGCAGGACTTTCTAAGACAGCTCAGAAAGCATTGAAGAGACATGCTTCATCTGGTAATATGATGCTTTCTTTTTCCATTAGATGCTGAACACAGTATTTCATGGCTTGAAACAAAATCGAAATTTTATACTTGGATAACAAATTCATCTCATTTTGATTGTTTTCCTAGTTTCAGTTTTGCCTTCTTATGAATTGTGTCCCATGTTCTGTCTTAGAAGGATGAGATCAAATATGATGTACAATTTGATAATTTGGTTAAAGCAAATGATATAGAAGTTAAAATTTACATGCATCACATCCCAACAGGACCCTTTTAAATATTTAGAATTAGCTTTTAGCAATGGAAAAATTAAAGAGATGTACATAGAATTAATACAGGTTGGCTAAAATGGGGAGGTATGTCAAGTGTTTCTTGTGTTAAAAGGTACTATTAAAGTCTAAAGGTAAGTATTATAAAGCATCAAAAAGAGCAACAATGTTGTATTAATCAACCGTCAACAAGTGTAAAAGATGTCCATGATGTCGAGATGGATGTTTGGTCACATAAGGAAAGCCCGAATCTGTAATGAGGTTATTAGCTTAACAGTTGGGGTAGCATCAATAGAAGATCAAATGATGACAATACAGAGGGGTGACCAAACGAAGCTTTGATCAGGTGAGAAATTAGATGGTGACCATCTTAAACGAGGGAGGAGAAGGCTGCAAAAAGTGTTGGAAGGAATGGAAGGTGGAGAGGTCGGGGAAATTCAGTGGTACAGGAGGCGATTCAGGAAGGCATCTGGCGAGTGGTCGATGGTTGTGGGCTGGGGTAAGCGAAGGCACATGCCGGCGATGGAGTGTGATGGTGTTGGGTGATGAATGGGGTAGGGATATTCAACAACGGAACGAATTCTTCCAATCAGTGTTTTCGATGCATATTAGATCGTGTATCGTTTTGGTTCAGCATACATACTCAACTTTTTAATGTATAAAGCATTTAAGAGTACATCTTTAGAAAAAAAATTTACAATTGGTTGGTGATTGATGAATATGTACTCAACTTGTACATTATATGAATTGTTTTCAATTATTGTGTTTTTTTTCTGATTTTTTTAAATTTTTAGTATTAAAATATGATACAAGACGATATGATATGCATCAAACAACACTAATTTAAAATGTGATTATATTAAACCAAAACAAGATTTTGATATGTGACAAGCCTTTCTTTTATGCCTATTCTGAAAAGGAAATTATTGAAGACCTAGATTCAGAGATGTTCGAACAATGGATTGTTTATCCTAGTTCTAGTCCTTTTTCTTTACTGGTCGTAGTAGTAAAGAATGATGGTTCATGTTGGTTGTGTATTGATTATCCTACTCTTGATGAAGCCACTATTGGGGTATGTTGCCCAGTGTTGTCTGACACGTATCGTATCGCGTATTGTTGGGCTCCATGATACGGGCGTATCGTATCATATCATATCGTTCGTATCTTACTTTAATATTAAAATAATATAAAAATTAATTAAAAAACAATAAAAATTACTAAAAATCTGAAAAAAATCAAGAAAAATATGGAAAAAACTGATAATTACTTTAAATTCATATAATGCAAAGTTTAGTACAGATTGAGCATTCAACATTGAATAATTGCATCCAAATTTATATATTTTGAATCAAAAAAATGAAATACATTTACATTTTACAAATTATAATAAGGATCATCAACGAAATAATCTTCATCTTCTCCTTGCTGAAGATCCTCATCATCATCAGCAACAACACCTTTTGCTTAGAAATCAAATTCTTCATCTCCTTGATATTATTGTTGCGCTCCTTCCAAATTAATCCTTGCAATGTCTTCTTCAGTTAGGAGGGCATTTTCTTCACTGTCTTCTATAATCCAATCTTCTAATATATCAAAATTATGGCTTTCTTGTCTATTTACTTTTTTCAATTGCCTACAACAAACAAAGATAAACAATTAGTAAATAATATTAACAATTGAAGTTAAACAATTTATTGAATTGAACATTTAAGTAATACAACATTACCTTTCACGAAGGCGCATGTTACAATGAATAAAAACTAAATCATTTAGTCTCTTATGTTCCAACCTGTTGCGCTTCTTTGTATGGATGTGTTCAAAGACACTCCAATTCCTTTCACAACCCGTTGTACTACAGGTTTGGCTCAGAACTCTCATTGCAAAATCTCTAAGGTTCGGACAATCAGTTCCAAACCTATTCCACCAAACATCTGTAGAAAAAGACAAACATTAGAGACATAATGCACAATAATATAAGATGTATTGATTTAAGAAACTTAAATATGAAGATGAACAATTTACTTGGACGCATCGTAGTGCGGTTGCGAATTACTACAGGCAAACCCATCAAGTGAAGAGCATTATCATAAATCTTGATCTCTCGATGTATAGCATCTGCTATGTTCTTATCAGGGACTAATCTATCAATACAATCAATGATTCCTCGATTAACCTCACTGTCCCTTTTGAAGGTTGATGAGTACCTTAATGATGGGTTTAAATAATATGCTGCTGCATGAATAGGCTGATGCAATTGTTTATTCCATCTATTATCAATTATTTTCCACACGGGCACATAATCTCTCTTTTTTCCATTAAATTATTTCTGATGGTTCTTTTGTCCTATCCATGGCTTCATAAAGGTAGTCCATAGATGGTTTCTCCTCGCTGTCAGCCAATCTCAAAACCTTTACTAAAGGACATGTAATCCTCAACAGTCTAACACATGCATTCCAAAATGTACTCCTAAAGACTGTCTCGGAAATCTCATTCAGCTTTCTATTTCTTCTGTTCCGAGGCTGCAAATTGTTGCCACTCATCTGAGGAGAACATTCTCTTCAATGCTTCCTTCTGTCTCACAATACTCTGTATAGATAAGAAGTTTGTTGCAAATCGAGTTGTAGCTGTTCGAAGTCTCTGCACCATCTGTATATCTTCTCATCATACAAAAAACAGATGCATGGTTGTATATGAATTTTGTAATATCTTGGCAACACTCAATTGCTGCCTTTATTTCATCCATCTCACCAATGTCTTTAAGGATGAGATCTAAACAATGAGCTGCACATGGTATCCAGTAGAAAGTCCCATAAATATCAGCTAACTCCTTCCCAACTGCTTTGTAGTTAGCTGCATTATCTGTAATCAATTGGACTATATTCTCTAACCCAACCTCTTGTATAACCTTATGAAATTCTTGTTGTAGAATATCTGCAGTGTGCCTCTCCTCTGACATATCTAAATATCTCAAAAAGATAAGTCCTTTAGGACAGTAGAGAAGAAAGTTTAGCAAGGTCCTTCCTCGCCTATCTGTCCATCCATCTGTCATGATAGTGCAACTTGTCTCGTTCCATGACTCTCTCAATGTCGAACAATATTCTTGCACTTCAATGACTGTTTTATCTAAGATCTTTCCTCTCAACTTCTGATAGGATGACATCTTGTATCTTGGATCGATGTTAGCAATTGCATCTGCCATTACATGAAAATGAAAACTGTTTGCTGCATTGAATGGAATGCATGCATCATAAAACCATCTGCCCACTGAAAGGTCTGCTTGATCATGCAACTGTTTTGAAGCCATAGCAACACGAATTCTAGGTTGAGCACAAGGTGTAGTAGTAGGAGGAAAAAATGAATGTATGGTAGAAGAAGCTCTTCCTCTACTCCTTCCTGAACTTTCTCTTCTACGACCTCCAAAGTCTTCAGCAATCCTCTTTCTCCTGTTAGGTGCTCGTGAACTGCTACTACCATTCTCTGTTCTAGCATCTGAAGGCAAACTATCAGTGAATCCAAATCCAGTAGCATCATTTTCTTCAAACATGTCCAAATCATCCTTTTGTTGTCTCCTTTCCTGTATACTCTCAATCATCTGCAGACATTACCATTTAATACCTTCTGGCAAACTTCAAACTCTGCCTGTGCAAGGAGCAACTTCTTTCTTAGTCCCTGCCAGGTGGTGTTTCAACATTGAAATTCCATCACTAACCACCCTCTTACAAAATAAACATCTGATCTTTAATCTAGAACCCTCAATTGGAGTACTTTAATTTAATAAAAAACCTAAAGATAAAAGCACTTCGTAATCCCCAATCGTCAAATAACACTCAAATAGAGTGTCTCCCACTTTATGAATGCAATAAAAATCATATCCACACACTTAATAACTTTATATTTTGTCATTAAAAAAAAGAAAAATACAAATAAACAAAGAAAGCAAGAAATAAAAAGAAAAAAATTAAGAAAAGCACTAAAAATATACCTAAATCCAAGATTTGAGGCTGGCACGGACACCGTAGAGCACGTTTTTGGAGCCTTGAACACCAAGAAGGCGAAGAACGATTCTTAGAGAGCTTGGGGAGGTTTGAAGAGAGAGAGGAAATCGAAAAAACACGGGTTTTGGTTCGGCCAATTATAAGGGTCCCTGGGCGCGTATCGCACGATACGGTGTGATAACATGGCAATTACGATACACTAGCGATACGAATAATACTGATGTTGCCTATTCTTGTTATGGAGTTATGGATGAATTTCATGTTCTATGTTACTTCTTTGAGCTTGATTTTAGAATTGGTCACCAAATAGAAATGGCCGCCGACAATATATAAGGCTGGGTTTCGTATTGATGAAGGTGATTACTAATTCTTGGTTATGCCGTTTGGCCTACTTACTCGTGCTACTTTTCAATGATGCATGAATTTTACTTTCAAGAGTGTAGTTCTTTGAGTCGTATTGGTATTCTTCGACGATATATTGGTTTATTCTCTAAAGCATGGGATGATCATCTTATTTTTGTTTCCCATGTCTTGATTATTCTTCGTGAGAACCGATTGTTTGCCAAGATCTGTAGGTGTTCTTTTCAAGAGGGTTTCATGCATTATTTGGGGCATATTATCACAAGAGATGGCATTAACACTGATCCACTAATGACTGAAAACATGCTCTCTTGACCCACACTGAAGACCATAAAGTCATTTTGGGGTTTTCTTGGACTCTCAGGTTATAATAGGCGATCTGTTGAGGGCTACAAATTCTTGTGGAGCCCTTGAGGGACTTATTCAAGAATGATTCTTCTATTTTGTCTCTAATAGCTCAAGACATTTTCAAGAAGCTCAAAGTCATCATCTCCACCACTTGTGCTTGCCCTGACGGATTTGAAGGAAGAGTTCATGTTAGACATATGCTTGCCATAATTGAGTAGGGGTATTTCATGTGCAAGAGGAGCATTCGATTGTCTATATGAGCAAAGCCATATCACCTCGCAAGTAGAGCTGCTTGACTTATAAGAAGCTACTCATGCTCATGCTTGCATTAGATAATTAGAGACCTTATTTGTGTGGGAGGCACTTCACTTTAGGGACTGACCATAATAGCCTAAAGTTCATTTTGAAGCAGCAGGTCACCACTCAACAATAATGATGGATTCCTAAGCTACTTGGCTATGAATTCAAGATCAAGTACAAAAGGCAAAGAAAATCTTGTTTTGGACTCTTTGTCGCTAAAAAATGAGAACCAACTCATGGTATTCTCTACTCAACTCCAGGTTACCCGAGCACATGTGGGATGTCCAACACATAGACCCCAAGTTGGTGGAACTGAAGGTCAAGGTGCTGGCTGACCCCTCCTCTTATCTATACCATTCAATCCAAAGCAATCTACTCTATTATGATGGTAAAATCTTGCTTAGCAAACTTTGTGCATCAATCGACTTCATTCTCAAAGCATATCATAGTTCATGAATAAGGGGACATTGGGGTGCTTCCAAAACTTACCAAAGAGTCAAATTCATTTTTTGTTAGGAAGAGATGGAAAACCGAATCACTCAATTAGTGATAGAGTGTGCGACTTGTCAAGTCCAAAGTATGAGTCACTTTACTGATTCCATCTCTGAGATGGGAATCAATCTCTACTAGTGGGGTAAGATCATCTATGTATTTGCTGGTAGGTTCACCAAGTATTTACATTTTGAGCCTCTCAAGGCCAAGCATGGAATTACCCAAGTCGCTAAGTCATTTATTGAATGGGTCATAAGTCTCCACTATGTTCCAAGAATATATTATATTTACTTCTAAGTTTTGGAAGGAATATATGTATATGTATCAATCCTAGACCAAGCTCTCTTTTAACTATGTCTATCATCCCCAAACTGACGGCCAAACCGAGGTTGTGAACTGTATGCTAGGGATTTAAGTTTGTTGCTTCGTAGAGGGTAAGCCTAGTGAGTTATCTAGTCTTCTTCCATAGGCTAAACTTTCATATAATACTAGCTACTATTTCTCGACCACAGTAGTTCTTTTTTAGGTTCTCTATGACTATTTACCCCTCTTGTTGCATATGAGCATGTCAGTATACTGCATGAGAAAGATGATGTCTCTTTGCACAATTGAGGTGATATTTTGAAGAGATTGAAGGAAAATATTTTCCTCGCTCGAGAGCACATGAAAGTTTAATTTGATAAGGGCTAACCCAAGCAAGAGTTCAAGGTTGGAGATTGGGTTTGGTTCATGACTTATCCTTGCTAAGCCTTTAATCCAAACGGGTTACCTCTGTCCAAGCTTCTTCCGAGGTACTATGGACAGTTTGAGATCATAATGGGGACTAGCAAGTCAACTTGCAAATTAGCATTGCCTAAAAGTGTGAATGTCCAACCTGTCTTTCATGTATCTTGCCTCAAACCATATATTGGCAGCAACCCAATAAAGGTGTTGGAGGACCAACATATGGGAAGCATGGTGGAGATGTTATAACTTGCTGTAAGTCACCTCAATTTAATCTGGAACCACTCCAACCTTGCAGAATTTTTGAGGTAAAGATGCAGCTGATTGAAGACAAAGGGGACACCTTTAGCTGCCATGCAGAAATTGGCTAGATTGGAAGCCAAATGAAGGCCGAACCGGATACAGTTGTAGCTGGCTGGGAGTACACAGACCTTGAGACATCCCTGGGTAATAATGCGCCACATATGGAGCTGACCCGCCACCCTCTTTGATGCTTTGACTTGCGTTTATGTTTTAATTAAGGTTTTGATTATGCGTTTGATGTTTAGAAATGATTATTATGGTAGAGCAGGTGTTTTATATTTATAGGGTAGATTTCAATCATTAAGAGATTGAAATGCCCTTGTTCTATAAACGGATGTATATGGACAGAAATTGATTATGCTTGAATTTTTTCTTAGAGAAATTTCTTTCTTCTCTCCCCTTTCTCTCTCTATCCATTATCCAACTCTATCTCTCTTTTCATATAGACCGAACACCTTGATCTATTGTCTACGTGCGTTTTGTCTTCTGGAAACGTGTGTATACCAGTTTGAAACTTTTTTGGTGGATTAAATTTTGTTCTAATGCACCAATGATCACATTTTTGTGTTTCAACCTATCTTTTCAATAGCGGTTAGCAGTTGATCCTAATATAGCGGTAGTGGGATATAGCGGATTTAGCAGTACACTTTCATAAAATAATATATATATATATAGTGGATTATCTAATTTCTAAGAAATATCAAGAAACACATAACCACCACATTTATAAATATGAATCAAATTAAATAAATAAATTCTAAGAAGACAATAAATTTCTTGTGGCATATGCATAGTGAATTGTTAAACTTAAATAAAACAAAAACATAAATGTAACTAAGTTATTATGATGTCAAGTTATTGTAGGTAGTAAGTAGAATAATTAAAAGGAACTAATATATTATACTTATATGCTCAAGCATGGTGACTGTGGTCCAATCTAATTTGAGCAATAGAATAGACTATACTTACCTACAAAAGGAATGGAATAATGTTAGGATGGAGAGAAAAATGCTCTTAAAATATGAAAAAAATCTTCAAGATGTATAAGAAAATATAACACTCACTATAAAATCACAGGTTCAAGAATCAAAATATAACATCCACCAAATGTCCAAAATATTTATAATACTTTGTAGTAACAACTATAATATCAAACATAACAACTAACAACTTAACAAATAACAAGTCCAAAACATAACAACCATCAAATGTGATTACAATATAAACTTAATTGTTTAATATGAACCAGAATAGCTATATATTTTATATTCTATAGCAAACTAATTATGTTGAATTTCAGATGAAGATCCTTGTTCTTCTGGTTCCTCTTGCTTCATTTGTTTCTTCAAAATCAAATTCTTCTTTCTCATTTCTATAAGCATCTTATCCTTTCCCTTGCTTTGCCTTCTTTGTCGCTTTCATGTATTTGATATTGTATATACAACTCTCCCTCTTTATGCTCCAGACACCAAATCAATATCTCACCATGTATGACCACCAAGAAACTCATCATCAGTTAACTATTCATCATGATCTTCAACCGATGCCAACATCATGGGGTCCAAATTCTTTTCATGAGCTTTTCTCTCTTCGTACCTTCTTATTGGTTTTTCATTATATTCTACAAAGCTAAGTTATTAAGCTTTTGATACAATAATCTGTTCCGCTTCTTTTTATAAATCTAAGATAAGAGAAAGAATCCATAATAAGTTATGGTTTAATAACAACAACAACAACTAAGCCTTTTCCCATACTAGATGGGGTCGGCTACATGGGTTATGTGTTTCCACATGGCAGTATCATGTGCCATGCTAGTAGTTAGCTCAATATAAACTAGATCATTCTTTATAGTTTCTTTCCAACACTTTTGTGGTCGTTCTCTTCCTCTTTTAATATTTTCACAATCTAGTTTTTCATATCTTCTTAAAGGAGCGTCCTTTGGTCATTTTTCTACTTGTCCAAACCATCTTAAACGATTTTCCCTTATTTTATCCTCTATTAGTGCTACTCCTAATTGGTTTTTAATAACCTCATTATGTATACGATCTTTCCTTGTGTAACTATCATCCATCTAAACATCTTCATTTCTGCTACGAACATCTTTTGCATATGTTGATGACTAACTGCCCAATATTTAGAACCATAAAATATGGCAGGTCTAATTGTTGTTCTATAATATTTACCTTTTAACTTAATGGTATCTTCTTATCACATAAGATACCTCATGTCGCTCTCCATTTTAACCAACCAACACTAATTCTATACGTAACATCATCATCAGTTTTTCTATCACTTCGAAAAATTGACCCTATGTATTTAGAACTTTTCTTGTGAGGATGTAATGTGCGCCAATCTTAATTTCTATGCCCTTTGAAGTACCTCAATGATCAAACTTACATTCGATATATTCTGACTTTGTTCTACTAAGTCACAAGCATTTACTTTCTAACATTTCTCTCTATAGTTCTTATTTCTTATTGACTTTTTCCTTAGACTCATCCACTAACACAATATCATACTTCATCTTGATTATGTTTTGTTAACTCATCAATGACCAATATAAATAAATATGAACTTAAAGTTTATCCATGATGTAATCTAATATTAACATCAAAGGAGTTTGACGTTCCTTCATGAGTCCTCACAAGTTTTAGCACCATCGTACATGTCTCTTATAAGATTTATCTATGTCAATGAGATACCTCTTTTTTCAAGGTTCTCCAAAGAATATCTTTTGGCACCTTATGGTTTAATAACAAATTAATAATATTAAGATCTCAGTGAATTCTATTCCTTTATACTCATAATAAACCTTGAATTGATATAATGCATCAACATGCAATGACTTAATATTATAATGAAACATGATGAACTAAGATAATATAGTTAATATCATGATGAACACACAACTAATTAAACTAAGTAAAATACTAAAGTAGTCAAATAAATCTTGAAACATTTACATACCTTTATTTGCTCCTTCACACGATCCATCTTATCGTAGATATAACCCATGACTAATTTTTCATCACTATCCACCATACGTAAAAGATCTAACAAATGACCCACTGCTCTAAGGAAAAAGCTAATGCCTTGCCCTTTCACAATCTGAGTTGTAAAATGATTGCCTTAGAATGTTAATACTATTTGATAAAAGACATCTTTTTCATTGTTCTGAAATAACCATAGCCTTAATAGCTTTTTTATTGTCACAGGTTGTTCAATGTTAAGAATCTAGTAGCGAAACAAGTAACAATTAGCCTATAAATGTCTTTTTCTCCTGTAAAATGTCTTATCATATGCAATATCTGCCCATGGCTATACAAAAATATCACTAGCTTTTCTGCCTTGCTAAAGATGCCCTTTAGTTGATTTGTCTCCCAAATATCTTCAAGCATCAAATCTATATAATGTGGAGTACATGGTGTCCAAAACAAATGGTTAAATTTGTCCATCAACATTCTAGCTGCTGTCATGTAATTTGCTACATTATCTATAAACGTATGCACAAGTTTTTCTCCAACCTCTAAGATAATTTTTTTAATACAACAACAACAACTAAGCCTTTTCCCATACTAGACGGGATCGGCTACATGGATTCTTTGTTTCCACAGATCCCTATCGTGTGCCATGTTAGCAATTAACTCACAATAAGCTAGATCATTCTTTATTGTTTCTTTCCAACACTTTTGTAGTCGTCCTCTAGCTCTTTTAATACTTTCCAAATTTAGTTTTTCATACCTTCTTAGAGGTTCTTCTTTTGATCTTCTTTCTATATGTCCAAATCATCTTAAACGATATTCTCTCATTTTATCCTCTATTGGTGCCACTCCTAATTTGTTTCTAATAACCTCGTTATGTATACAGTCTTTTCTTGTATGACCACTCATCCATCTCAACATCTTCATTTCTGTCACAGACATCTTTTCTACATGTAGATGATTAACTGCCCAACACTCAGAACCATAAAACATGGCAGGCCTAATTGATGCTCTATAATATTTACCTTTTAACTTTAATGGTATCTTCTTATCACAAAGAATACGTGATCCTCCTCTCCATTTTAACCAACTAGCATTAATTCTATAAGTAACATCTCCATCAATTCTTCCATCACTCTAAAAAATTGACCCTAGGTATTTAAAACTTTCCTTTTGGGGGATGCAATGTGTGCCAATTTTAATTTCTATGTCCTCTGAGGTAACCAAATGATCAAACTTACATTCCATATATTCCGTCTTTGTTCTACTAAGTTGGAGGCCTTTGCTTTCTAATGTTTCTCTCCATAGTTCTAATTTTCTATTAACTTTTTCCTTAGACTCCTCCACTAATACAATGTCATATGCAGATAACATACACCAAGGTACTTCATCTTGAATATGTTAAATAAGTATGGACTTAAAGTTGATCCTTGATGTAACCCAATATTAACTTCAAAGAAGTCCGTCATTCCTTCATGAGTCCTCACACATGTTTTTGCACCATCATACATGTCTCTTATAAGGTTAATGTATGTCAATGGGATATCTCTTTTTTTCAAAGTTCTCCAAAGAACCTCCCTCGGTACTCTATCATAAGATTTTCTATATCAATAAATATCATGTGAAGGTCTTTCTTTTTTGCTCTAAAATGTTTCATAAGACGTCTCAAAAGGTGAATCGCTTCAACAGTAGATCTGCCTGGCATGAATCCAAATTGGTTCTCCGTTATACTTGATACTTGTCTTAACCTACGTTCGATAATTCCTTCCCACAATTTCATAGTATGGCTCATTAACTTGATACCTCGATAATTCGCACAATTTTGAATGTCTCCCTTGTTCTTATATATGGGTATAAGTGTACTTGCTCTCCGTTCCTCGGACATCTTTTGGTTTTTTCATATTTCATTAAATAGTCTTTTGAGCCAAGTGATTCCCATTTCTCCTAATATTTTCCAAACTTCTATAGGAATATTATCTGGTCCTACCGATTTACCACCCTTCATATGTTTAAGAGCCTCTTTGTCTTCATTCTTTTGAATACGTCGGTAGAAATTGTGGTTTATATAGTTTTCTGATTTGGCTAACTCTCCTAAGTTAATACTAACATCTTTATTTTCATTAAAAAGCTTATAAAAATAGTTTTTCCATCTATTTATTTCCACCCTTCATATGTTTAAGATCATTTTTTTAATAATATATAAAATTTGTTTGCATCCTTCACTTTATTGGGTACATCAATGGACTTAAGAAACATTATTCCTTGAGGATAATGCACCAAAAAATTTATTAGTGTTATCTGCTTTCTATGAATCCATTCATTTGATATAATAGAGCATCCATATGTAGCCAGTGTTTTCTAAATTCATTTGTAACTCTCTTACTCTATTTATCTCCTCCTCCAATAATGTTTCGTTGACTTCATGGTAAGATGAAGCCTTCATTCCAATACGAAATTGCCTTATATCATTAATCATCACTTGAAAACTGAGTGATCTCAGAACATTGAAGGGGATGCTATTTTGATATATCCACCTGCTAATTGATACACATACTTGTTCTCTTTCTTTCTTCTTGTATCAATTTTGTAATGTAGATTATCGTAGTGAGTCCAACGATAAACGAAAAAATGAATCCATGGGCTCTTTAGGAAGAGGTTGTCATAAATCAAATGATGAAAATGGTAGAACATGTTAGACGACTCCTCTAAATTAGCTTTCATACTAGAAGCTTCTCCTTCATGCATTTCCATATGTGAAAATGAAATCCTTGAGCCTTCCTTATCTCTTCCACGACATTCTTACAAGCTGTCATGTTACCCTACCTTTCTTGTATCTAGTTATTCCACTAATAGAAATGTGAGCACATAACATATAAAAACTTACATGTTATACATCCTAGATTTTGTCAAACCTCAATTCTATATTGAGTTCTTAGAAGTGGGGGGTTTGTACTTGAGCCTCTTCTTTATCTCTTCCATGACATTCTGACAAGCTATCACATTACGTACCTTTCTTGTATCTAGTTATTCCACTAATAGAAATGTAAACACATAACATATAAAAACTGACATGTTATCCATCCTAGATTTTGTCAAACCTCAATTCTATCTTGGGTTCTTAGAAGCTGGGGGTTTGTACTGGTATATTGAATTAGAAAATCAAATATCACATGTGCTAGTATTGTTAAAATATGTATATGTTATTGTATTTTTCTCGTTGTAAAATTACATATTTTTGTAATCTGGCCCATTAGGCATCGGGGCCTCCAATGACTAGATTACTAGCCATTGGGCCCTTCTAACAACTCTTTTTATTGGCTGTTTTTTATGTTTAGTTGCAATCTCTCTTCTCTATAAATACCTCAATATATTCAATAAAAATTATGCCTTCTTGGCCAATTTATATACATTCTTTTCAATGCATTTGCTATTATCAGTGCATTTGCTATTATTCTATTCTTTTGTAATTCTTTTCATAGTCATCCTTTGGTGACTCACGATTGATATATATGTGTATTGAATATCCATTAATCCATTCAACACGTTCAAATATCATCTTCGTTACATGGTATTAGAGCTATATGTTCTTCATGATTATTAAGGCGCTACCTTGAGAAGCCTGCCAAATCCTAGAAGTCTTTATTTAAGGGACTTAGATTTACATTGCTTTTTTAAGAATTAATGCATATAAGTAAGTTCACTCTTTTGAGGCTTGTACTCCTTAAGATGAAAGAAAAGGGTTTTAATTTTTTATTAACTTCCAACTACAAAATATTAGCCCAATTAATGAAAAATTATTTATATTTCAAAAAATTGTGGGGCTATGTAAATGGATTGAAGGTGAAACACTCTATAAATGTCACTTTGAAATAAAAAGAGGAATTTGAAAGAGGCTATCGGATGATCTTATGAGTTCTCATTAACAATGTGAATAATTAGATTAGAGACATCTTGTTCGACTTTACCAATGCCAAAACAGGAGAATACTTGAAGAAATCTTATATTCAAAGTGATGTGACACAAGGTGGCCTTATAAGGAGGTCAGACATATCAATGCCACTGCCACTACAACTTGGACAACTTGCAATTGCACTAGCTGATGATTCCATACTCATTAAAATAAAAAGCAACAACTATAACAACTAGGTCTTTTCCCATACTAGATGGGGTCAACTATATGGATTCTTTGTTTCCACGAAGCCCTATCATGTCCAATGATGGCAGTTAACTCAACATGAACTAAATAATTTTTTATTGTTTCTTTCTAACACTTTTGTGGTCTTCCTCTTCTAATTTTATGGTGTTCCTCTTTTAATACTTTTACAATATAGTTTTCCATACCTTGTTAGTGGATCTCTTTGGTAGTCTTTCTGCATGTCGAAACCATCTTAAACGATTTTCTCTCATTTTATCTTCTATTAGTGCCACTCTCAATTTGTTTCTAATAACCTCATTATGCATACTATACAGTCTTTTCTTATGTGACCACTCATCATCCCAACATCTTGATTTCTATCATGGATATCTATAATAAAAAAATATAATAAATAAATTGAGAGACGAAGAAATTAATAATTAATGGCAATTAATAAGATTATACAAAACATATCTTAAGATAAAAGAGAAAAAGAGAGTGAGAACATATGATTACACACTAAAAAAGAGAATCTAGATGTTGTTTGCACAAATATGAGAAAAAATTAGAGAAGGCTGGTTACATAGAAAGGGAAGCCACCGGCCCACCGATGGACTCATGGTGGGGTGACACAGATAGAAGCCGCAGGAGAGAGAGAGATGGTGGTGGTGGAGTGAAATCAATGGAGATTGCAGGAATCTCGTTGGCGGTGGCGATGATGGAAGCCGCATAAGAGGGAGGGGGAGTTGAGACTTAACCGAATGTGGTATACATTTGGTAATTTGGTCGGGTCGACCCACATCCATTGGATTGACCCAACCTATACGCTATCCTATGTTATCAATAGCAGTTAGCGGGTTGTTAACGGTTGACCATGATATGACGGTAGTGGGGATATAGCGAAGATATAGTGGATTTAGCGGTATACTTTTATTTATGATTAAAAAATATTATATATATAATGGATTGTCTAATTTCTAAGAAATATCAAGAAACGTAACCGATTCTTTCATAAATATAAATCAAACTAAATAAACAAATTTAAACAAGAACAAACAATAAATTTCATGTGGCATATGCATATTGAATTGTTAAACTTATATTAAACAATAAAAACTTAAATGTAACCAAATTATTCTATGCAATAAGCAAAAGAATTAAAAGAAACTAATATATTCTATACTTATCTGCCCAAGTATGGTGACTATGGTTCATGACTTCAATATAATTTTAGCAATGAAACAAATTATACTTTACCTGCAAAAAAATAGAATAATGTTAGGGTAAGTGAGGTTATAATGAAGTCGATGCTTCAATGTAGCAGCAAAAGATTAGTGAATATCACCTCAAATTTTAAATCACAAAGCCTTAGAAAATGCTATAAAGCATATACAACAAAGACACAATATAACAGAAATAAATATTATTTAGCCATAAAAAGGCTTGAGAAAGTATGCACATAAGAGACATATTTATAGAAGAGAACAAGAGGAAGAAAGAGGAGGAACCAACTTCTTTCTTTACATTTTTCTTCAGCTAATAACCATGCTTTTTTATCTGAAAACATGCCAAACAAATCTTTAATGAAGCAAAACCTTTTTTCAAATAAATAAAAAGCAATTAATCATCTAAGTAAGATTGTCTATAACAAATAATTTCATGAATCACTACAATGTTACTAAAGGCCTTGGTATACCACACAAGTTTTAAGGCTAAGCATTAACCCGAGTTTTAAGGACGAAACTCGAACCTAAAGCTTTATGGATAAGCATTAACGTGAGTTTTAAGGATGACACTCGATCCCAAAGCTTTATGGATAAACATTAACCCGAGTTTTAAGGACAAAACTCGAACCCAACCAAATCAAACACAAGGCTGATAATTCATAATTTCAGACGTGATTCCACGATTCCAAGAATAAGATAATCTTTCTAGATGATAAAAAAGAAGTTTTAAAATATGATTCTTAAATAATCTTTTTCACATAAAACAAGAATTCTTACAATACTTTAAAACACATTTATCAAGATAATAACAATTGTATTTTTAACATTTACTAAACTCCAACCAATAGTCAATAACATGAAACACCTTAATCACAAAGATCTTCAACAAAAGGCCAACAACATGAAGGCACTAATCACATGAAAATGTAGCTTTAAAGACCATAAGTTAACAATAAAAAGTGCATCTTCAAACAATGATTAAGTTTCGTCAAAAGGTTAACCACGTGAAGCACCTTAATTACAAAGGTCTTCAACAAACGACCAACAACATTAATCTTAATCATGCAAGAGATGCAACTTATTGTTTAAAATACACTTTTGATCCAATAAATAAGTTTGGAAAGCATCCAAAAATTTCAATACATTTTTCTTATTAATGAACCGATTGAAAGCTCATTTAAATGTTGCAACTTATTGTCAAAACACATTTTTCTTTATGCCATGACAATAAACAATTGATATAATTAATGTTGCATATAAGTTGACATCAGAATGAACTTGATTCTGAATACCAAGTGAAGCCAACTTGGATCGAATGGTCGGATATGTTTATTATCTCAGCAATACACATACTATACAAACACAATGTATGCTTGGAATAAAAAATCAATAGTGCTAATACTAGTGAGTATATAACTTAAAATATTGCATGATGAGCTTAAATTAGAGCCCTAAGCACATTAATAAACATGAAGTTTCACACAATTTATATATATCACAATTTTCCCGTACACAAAAAGATATTTTATTGATACAAAAAAACTCTATATAACTTACATGATAATATACACTTGGAATTAATATCATAAGAAGAAAATCAGTCATAAGTCATAAAGATTTAAAAGCTAGGAGACTTTCTCATAGATACAATTATCAGGTAATCATATATACAAATGATTATACACCAGATAATATTTTATAGAACGACTTAAATATCATAATTTTTCACTAGTAAGATGAATCAAGACAGTAATAAGCCATTAATCAGTGCAGATTATCACAAAATAATATGAACTAGTCAAATAAATACTAACATACTCTAATTTATGGCAAATCATATAATACTAATTCCTATGGATTTTTGAATTTTGTCTATGAAAATTCATAACATGAATAGAAACACCAATATAGGTCTTAAGATACATGAAAGAAGCCTTTGGAATAAAGAAAGCATTTATGTCGTTAAATAATGAAAATAATCTCCAAAAGGAACTCTTCTTGTTGAAAATAATCACATGATTTATAGAAGATGATCCTTCTAAGAGCGCAACTTGGTTTAGAAACTCAATACGATTTATAAATATCAAACCACATCAAAGGCTACGATGTCTAACATGAAGGTTTTCTAAGAAAAGTATGATATACTTCTACACAAAACTTTAAGTTTTATAGCTTTAAGATAAAGTCTTAAAACATACCTTAAAAATTTAAAATGTCTAATTAGAAAAACATGTCTTAGACATTTTAAGACTACAACAAATCGGAGATACTAAGTGTCAAGAATTAAGCAAAAAGAACGACTTTAAACATAGCTAAAATTGTATATCACAAAGGACATACATTAATAAATCATGCATGCTTATTTTGAAAAAGATGGTGTTGATAAAATAAAGGATAGCAACTATTAATAACAACCAAAATTAACTGGGATGCAATGATTTTTAGAAATTTCATGATGCACTTATGACAACATGATTATCATAAAAAATATTAAAAAAAGACTTGGTTTACTTTAAAACTTCATTCTTTTCCTTTAATTTTCAAAATATATATTTTTTCGAAATGACCTTTACTTCGAAATATAAAATGTCAAGAATTGTGAACTTCTCCAAGTTGTCACACTTACTGATGTACTTGATTTTTTCAAAATGAGGCTTTGATACCATGTAATGAAGTCAATGCCTCAATATAGCAACAAAAGATTGGTGAATATCACCTCAAAATGTCAATCACAAAGCCTTAGAAAAACTATAAAGCATTTGCAACAAAATCACAATATAACGAAAATCGATACTATTTAGCCATAAAAGGCTTGAGAAAGTATGTACATGAGAGACATATTTATAGAAGAAGAGAAAGAAAGAGGAGGAACTAGCCAAGGGGCTGATCATAGCCAACCCCCAACAACTAGAATATCTAACCGTTGGGGCCTGACCCTAGTAGCCAGGTGCCAGTGGCCCAATGGGCCAGGCCTTCAGGGGATGCCCTGAATGGCTCAAGTGGCTCGCGCATGCCTTACATGATTTAAATAAAAATAAAAATACAAAATAAAGATAAAATTAGATTTTCTAACCGTTAAGGGACTGCTATCAAGCCTTATTCATAATTTAAAATGTAATGAGCAAACAATAAGGCACACACAAGCACACATATTGGATCCTATAAAATATTTATTAGGAAAGTAGCTATGTTATTTGATATGCTCACTGCATAATAAATCAAAGTGAAGCATAATTTATATGTGATACTAGAATATTTCCAGACATCCACAAAGTTAATCATGTTCTAATATTGTAAGAGTATTCCTCAATTAAATTAGTGTATGGTTTCCTAAAAACGTTAAACCCATATTTTGATATTGATATGCTCAATACAAAAGAAATCAAAGTCGAACATGATTTTACACAAGATCTTGAAACCTATGTGGATTATCCACAAATTTAACAAACAACACCCATGGTTTTATGAAGTGAGAACATAGAGAACATAGAAAGGGAGAGAGAGAAAGCAAAGAAGGCAGAGGGAGGCAGGGTTGAAGATCTGCTCTCGGTTTCTAAGAGAGAACACAACGAATGGTTTGATGAAGAGAGAACTCATAGAACAAAGAAAGGGAGAGAGAGAAATCAAAGAAGGCAGAGGGCAGTTGGGTCGATGATCTGTTGTCGGTTTCTAAGAGAGTAGAACACAACGACAAAGAAACGATAGAGATTGATGATCTGCTAAAGTGATGAGAGAACAACGAAAGAAAGAGAGAAAGGGAGAGAGAAGTCAATGATTAAGAGCATAGTCGCCCACCAGAGAGAGAAGAGAGAAAGGGAGAGAGAAGTCGATGATTAAGAGCATAGTTGCCCACCAGAGAGAGAAGAGAGTGAAAATACTAGCGTTGGAGGAAGGTAGAGGGTAGAGGAGGTGGTGGTGGAAAGAGCATAAGCAGAGCCGAGAGATGAGAGGCGAAAAGCGAAAGATGAGAGAGAGGGGCACACACTGGAGGTAGGTTTAGTTTTAGGTTATATTTAGTTTGGTTCAGGTCAATCCAATGGATATTGGATCAACCCGACCCAACATACACTAAACATGATATAGCGGACCGCTATTAGCAGTGTTCGCGCCGCTAATAGCACCCAGGCAGGTTACCTGCTAAACCCTACGCGCTATAGCATTTTTTGGTCCATTAAAATGCCATAACACAATATAGCATGCTATTAACTACTTAGACGTTATTAGTATTATAGCCGACCACTATAAGGCTCTTAATGGCGCTAATAATATCCATGTTGGATGGCTGTTAAGTTCGAGCTGTTATAGCAACTGCAAAACCGCTAATACGCTATAGCGTGCTATTGCTAACATAGGTTTCAACCTCAAAACACATCACCTGCATTACCTTCTTTTATTTCAGGTTTGTGCCTTACCTTGGCACAATTCATGATTTTGGAGGCACTAATTTTTAGTGCTTTTGAAGCCAACATGTAAATATTTCATGATCCAAAATCATCTTTATAAAACCCACAAAAGATTACAAGGAAGTTTAAATAGTGCAAACTGAAAGTGGTTCTTAATTGACAGTTGATTAAGCATGTTCCTTTGTTTTGCATAAATTTTGTGCTACTGTTGATTAAGCATGCATTCAGGGATGC
Source organism: Brasenia schreberi (assembly GCA_036023115.1). Taxonomy (NCBI): domain Eukaryota; kingdom Viridiplantae; phylum Streptophyta; class Magnoliopsida; order Nymphaeales; family Cabombaceae; genus Brasenia; species Brasenia schreberi. Next base: position 7,594,639 of record JAYKKT010000085.1, on the reverse strand, counting down.
TCAGAAACTTTTTCAGGTTCTACTTTGTTACAAATGAGCTCAGTCCCCCCTGGCACTGATTTCATTGATGCTGCTGAAGTTCAGAAGTTGATTCAATCAGAGCAGTATTTTAGTGGATCTACTAATTCTTGGAGTTCTGCATCAGACAGTATCAGCCACCAGGAGATTGCCTTGAGTGCTCTTGGTGCACTTCTTAGAAATCTCTCTAGGCTTATGGTGAGGTTTCCTCTTTTTTCTTTTTAAGGCAAACCATTAGTCACATAGGCTTGGTTTTTATGATACTAATTTCTGGAACCAGCTTGACGATGCTTTGCGAAATGGGGACATTTCACCTTACAAACTTTATAGAAATTCCCTACGTATGGATGGCCAGACTCTTGTAAACCTTGAAGTTTTCAATAACAACGCTGATGGCGACCCATCAGGTATGCCACAAATCAAACTTATCACTTATTCTAACTCATGTTTAAGTTATAACTTTTCTATATCCCATTAAAAACCTCATGTCCAAAGTTGCTTTCTTTCATCTGTTCAACTTTTACAGCACGATTGTTGCTAACTGATTTTCAGCATGCAAGAATAGTTTTACATAGTAGCAAATTGAGGATACCTTCTCTAAAACTCTAAAACAAATTATGTAGCACTTGAAGATTTTGATGGGTTACATCACATGATGTTTAAATTAAGTATATACATTGAGAAAGGGGAAAATAAATTTCATGTAATTCTCATATTTGGCCTAAAAAAGAGAGATGCATTGTCTTGTCTATCTCAGTCACGATCTATATCTTGTCCCTGGTTTAACTATTGACATCAGTCATTTCTCGTCTATGTTTCTCATGGGAGAGATTTTCAAAGAATTATGTTTTCAGTTAAATTTTGAATGCCTTGGAAAACTGTTAATGTTAATAGAAGTGAATAAAGCCCTTGACACCTTTTATTGTCAAAAAGTGTGTATAATAGCTTTTAAAAGGTTTATGAAGGTAAAGATACTGAAAAAGAATGAACAACTGGACTTTATAATGAAACAAATAATGGTCTCTAGGTTTTATAGGGACAATAGTTTGGGAGATATCGTGTGTGACATTATCCATACACGGAATTTAAATTGCAAATATGTTGGGATACTTTCAACAGATTGCTGGGATCAGTCAGTGTGGTTTGATCTGTTACACCAATTCCAAAATGCTCCAAGTAAAAAAAAGGAAGACAACTTAAAGGTGAAATGAAGGGTGAATAGTAAGATCTGAAGGGAACTTGTTGTTATGGTTTCTGAAAGAGATTGAATGATGGTGCCTTAGAATGTTACTAGTCGTGGACCAAGATCGCCGATTTATAAGAAACCTTCTTTTCCTTTTTTTTCCAACGAATGACAATAATGATCCTATTCCACATGCAATTTCTGCTCTTAGTGGTTTCTAGTGCATGATCTGTTAACCACCTTATCCTAAACCTGATATAATTCTATGCCCTGTGCTTCCCTTTCTTTGTGGATTCTTAGCTTGATTTATTGGTAGGTTTCGTTCTTTCTTTTGCTTATAAAGTGCACTTCTTTTCTTTGCACGTTGAAGACATGCCACATACAAAAGCGTTATGTATAATTTTAGGTGGTTTCTGAAGAAAATCAGGAAATGGATGGCCGAATTATATGACTTTGAATCCTGTTAGTTTTAATCTAATTTTTCACTTCAGGATTCCTTTTATGCTGTTTTATGCTTGAATTTGCGTTTGTCTCTGATCTTTGTAAGTTGTTCTTTTGGGTACAAGTACTTAAATTCTGCAATTTGTAACTTTGGCTTGAACAAGATGCTTTTCTTTTGATAGTCCGACTTATGATAACGTAGCCCTGACGTTGGTTTTATCTTGTCAGGAACATTGTATAATTATCTTGATCACTGTGTTACAGCATCCGGCAAAAGGCTTTTAAGGAGTTGGATCTGTCATCCTTTGCAGAATGTTAACGAAATTGAAAAACGACTTAATGTGGTTGAGGAGATTCTAAACAATCCTGAAATATCATTACTTATTGAGCAATATTTAAAAAAGATTTCTGATCTTGAAAGACTTTTGGGTCGTGTAAAGGCTCACATCAGGTCATCTTCCCTTCTATCTTTACCTTTTGTTGGACAAAAGATATTGAAACAACAGGTAAGTAAAATTTGTTATTTCCTCATTGTTTCTAACTTTCTCAACCTTGGGCTGTTAAAATTGGACTTATCCGTGGAAGTGGTTCTACTGGAGGTTATATATTTCAATATTGAGCTCTATAATGTGAGAGTAGCCAATCACCTATGTCCAATTTTCAATGTTTGAAATCAATATGCATTGTGGTTAATAGTGTACACAGTGACAAGGTTGGTGAATTCTCGTAAGGGATATTCCTGCGTCCCATAATATTTTCATCAAGTACTTTATAAAGTGACACGTTTCCTTTACCATGCTAAAATACATGAAAATATGTTAGAAATTCCAAAAGTTGCTAGAGTTATTTAGCCATCTGCTATGCTTTTACATACCTGTATATATCAAGTACAACACTGTTTAATACGAAGTTGTTATACATTTTGATGTGCTTAGCATTAAAGTGGAATGATCGTGCTCTTTGTGAAACTTTCTTCTCTGACTGACTATTTGATCAACATTTATTTGCAGTCACTATATTCTGCTTGACTCGTGTTGGCTTGTATGAATCTTAACTATTTGAAGCCTCTGTGAGGTGAAAATATTTGGTTTCTCCTGCTAAAGGACTCAGGGCAGGCCTGGACCTGTTAGTTTTGCAGAAAATTCATGGGAACTCGTATATTGAAAAATCATAACATTTTTCAATATAAGGCCGTTTATATATTTTGATATGCTCAGCATTAAAAATAGAATGACAGTGGTCTTTGATGTGAAATCTTCTTCTTTGTCTGCAAAGATGTATGACCTTTATCTGATCAACATTTCTTTGTCAAGTCACCGTGTTCTGTTTGTCTCGGACTGGCTCGTATGAAGCATAACTGTCTGAATCCTTTTCCCTGTCAGGTGAGAACATTCGGTTCTCTTGTTAAAGGACTCAGGGCAGGCCTGGACCTGATGTTAGTTTTGCAGAACATTCCTGGGAACTCATGTATATTGAAAAATCTGGACATTTCCATGACGACTAGCTTTGAGGAGCTTGGAGTCCATCTTCAGCAAATAGAAGTGGCTTTTGATGACGACTTTCCAGATTACCAGGTCATGGACACATCAAAGTCATTGTTTCCTGCTGCACTTTTCTGCTTCATTTGATTGAAGCTCTTGCTCTTTGTTGGACTGGTGTCTTCTTTTCTTATGCTACCTTGAGTTGGTTATGCATATGATGGGTCGTTTCAATCTTAAGCTTGATCTACAAAGGAGTAGGAATTAGGAAACCTTTTCTGTTAGGCCTATTTGTATTCAATCTTTTTACATGGTTAATAACATATATGCGCCTTTCCCTCTGACAGGACCGTGACATTAGAGATGCAGATGCGGAGACATTAGCAGTTCTCGTTGGATTGTTTACTGAAAGGATAGTTCAATGGTCAGAGGTTATCAATGCCCTCAGTAGGATTGATGTGTTGCGATGCTTTGCAATTACTACAGTTTCATCAAGTGGTTCCATGAGCAAACCAGTATTTCTTCAACGAAGTAGTTATACAGGTTTCAGAAATGAGAATGAAGGACCTATACTTAGGTTAAAAGGTTTATGGCATCCTTATGCTACAACAGAAAATGGAGGAACGATTGTTCCAAATAACATTATTCTTGGTCAAGATGCGGCAGAGGATTATCCATGTGCCCTCTTACTGACTGGCCCAAACATGGGTGGCAAATCTACTCTTCTACGTGCTACATGTCTTGCTGTGATACTTTCGCAGGTGTCTGTTAAAGTGTTCTAGTTTTACATTAACATTTCTGTACTAAAATATTTTATTCTGCATTCTTGATGAAACTTATTTGTCATTTTAACCCTTCCTATGCTTGCAGCTCGGTTGCTATGTCCCTTGTGAAATGTGTGTCTTATCACCTGTCGACATCATCTTCACACGCCTTGGTGCAACTGACCATATAATGTCCGGCGAGAGTTAGTCACCCTCTACCTTATCTTGCAACATGCAAGCAGCCTCATTTTAATGATATGCATTTATATGTACTTTAGAGTTTAGATAATTCTGGTTACATTCTCGCACATCTGTATTATATTTCATGTATGCTAAAAGAACACTTCTTCATATGTGAGGTGCTTGGGTATTGGAACTAAATCTTACACAGATCAACAAAGCGCAACTTTCTGTGGGCAATTATTCATGGGCATTTTGAATAATTGCATGTATCAGTTCTCCGTCAGATGTCACATGTATTTAAAATTCTTTTACCGTTGTTTATGTTTCTATTCCAGATATCCTCATGCATCATGTTGCTTCCGTCACATGTAGATTGGGCTTTCTTTTAGCCGGATTCCTCTGGTTCTGAATTGGGATACTTTTGTTGGCCTACTTGCACATAGCTTGTGAGGATGGAATTATTTTTGGAACCCCATCTTGTGAGGTAGTTTCCTTGGAGGTGAGGTGGGCATAACTTCTCCGTACTCTTTCAAACTTATGGCATCAGTCTTCGAAGATACAGCTGTGAGGCATCTTCTGATCCTGCAACACCGCTACTGTCATAGCATCTCCCTGCTTCCGACCTTCTAACTGAAGCGCTGATACCTTCCGAACTTGACCATCATCCCCAGGTACCGTGCGAGCAACACATGGTTGATTGCAATCCACGAAGTCCACCATACTCAAGGCTGGGCGTTTTTTTGTATATCTTACCCTCAAAATTTTCATCTCAATATCATTCGGTACTCATCTAACGGTCCCACTCGAATTGCCACAACTACCTCTCCTAGGATGGATTTACATTATGAGTTTACAACCTTTAGGTTACTATTCTTTCTCACTAACCTTAGGTCCAGAAGTTTAGATTCTTGTGGGCACGTGAAGTTGTGAGAAACTCAAGTATCAACCATCCCCGTGATGTTCTTGTTATTGAGAGTAACTGGAATGCATGTGACGACCTTGTCCCAACACCCTTGTGAATGAGCTCTTGGCCTTTCTTTTTCTCATGGTCGTTATTTTTCCCTCGGTCCTTCGGTGTGAAATACTTGGTTGGAGTATCTTTTTAAGTGTTGTGTCGATTCTCATTCTTTCTATCGTTTTGCCTTTTTGTGTTACGCCCAATGTTATACGTACCATACCATATTGTTTATTCTTTTTCTCCATCAGAGGGGTATATCGCATTGTACTATATCATAATTTTTAAAATATTTTAAAAAGCAATAAAAATAAACATCAGTAAAAATCAAGAACTATTATATGTTAGGCTAGCTTTCTAACTCGTGGGCTGGTGGAACTCAATTGAGAAGGTATTAAGCAGCCCTTGGAGTTTCTAAACTCGGTGAGAGAGTTGTGCGGCTGGAGGAGATGTTGTAAAAAGCGTATCGATGCTCGTGTTGCACTGGGCATTGATATGCCCATACGATATGATATATTATAATTTTTTAATTTCTTGATTACAAAATCAAAAAAATATTAATAAATCCAAAAAATACAAGAATTGAAATGAATTAACAAAACATATATATATCATAATCAAAATTAAACAAAATCGAATCCAAAGGTGAATATCCAAATTATCAAGAATATCAAATGCATTATAGTCATATGACACCTTTCTTGCACTTCTTATGTCTTTTGACATTTGTATGTAAAGAAACAATATCCAAATTATCAAGAATATCAAATGTATTATGATCATCAATCATTCATTATTAATAAGAAAAAACTAGGGATCAACAATACATATTTCTAAAATTATCACATTTGCCTTAACTTTATGTTTATGCAATGTATAACAAATCACGCAGTCGAGCATGCTCCAGTCTGTTTCACTTTTTTATGTGATTGCGTTTGAAAAAACTTCAATTTGTCTCACACCCACTCGAATTGCATGTTTGACTCAATATACATTGAGCAAACCTTGACAAGTTTGGTGCATCTACACTAAAGCGAGTCCACCATTCATGTGAAATAAAACACAATAATGATTAATAAGAAATACTCAAAGGCAATCATTTGATAACTTAAATAAATATCAATAAAAAATATATAATACCTGGTTGCATTTGGGAGCGGAGTTGGATTGTAATTGACTTTTCAAAATCTCCAACACTTTGTATTTACTTGCTTAACTCTAAATGAATATTGCAACGTGTATATGAATCTTGTACAAGGTCTATTCTATTTAATATACTTTTTTTCACTTCTTCGTCCTCTATAAAGTTAAGAGAAAATCGAATAGCGGAGTATAAGAAATATGCAGCAACATTCAAATCACGATGCATTTGGCGGTTCCATCATGCATCAATTATCTTTCAAACCTTTTTAGAAGTGACCACTTGCGGTCAAGGTTTGCTTGTATTTCCAATTTGACGTTATCCATAACATCATATATAAGATATTGCATGCCTATCTTCAATGTCCATCATGCTCATTACCTTAACTAGAGATACACACATCCTTAAAAATTTGTTGTAATTTTTTCAAAAATCAGTATTTAAAACATCTACCACAATAATCCCCTCCCTTTTTCTAGATCAACTAATAGAGCACCATTCATCATATAAAAACATTTTTTTCAATGCATTTTTTTTGTACGACAAGATTTTACACGGTAATAACATTCATAGCAGATCTTATTAATGAAGGCTTAATCAATTTCCTTTTTGCATCAAATGCAATATAGAAAAATGATTATAAATAAACTTTATGACATTTCTGCATTTATATATAATTCCTCTTATTTCATCCATTGCACTAAAATCTTCAAGCATTAAGTCTATGCAACGTGCAACACATGGAGTCCATAGTAAGGATGAATGGTTTGCTTCAAGCATCATACAAGCTGTTCTAAAATTTGCGAGCATTGTCAGTAATGAATTACATGGAGTCCATAGTAAGGATGAATGGTTTGCTTCAAGCATCATACAAGCTGTTCTAAAATTTGCGAGCATTGTCAGTAATGAATTGAACAACATTTAAAACACCTATATCCTCAACAACTTCATCAAAAATAGGGAGTAAATTATCTATAGTTTTATAATATGGGACAAGTTATATGATTTCAAAAATAATGTTCCTTTGGGACAATAGACCAGGAAGTTCACCAAAGACCTACGCTAACCATCTGTCCAAACCATTAGCCATAATAGAACATCCCGTATCCTTCTACGACTCTCTAAATTCAGAACTCCATGCATTAACAATATCAATTCATTTCTACACTAATGTGTCCGTCAAAGTATGATAACTAGGGACTCTATAACCCGATCCTATGATCCCACATTGGCAATAGCATTCGCTATACTTTGAAATGAAAATGAGTTTGCAACATTAAAAGAGAGTCAATTTCATAAAAAAATTCCTCACACTTCAAATCTATTTTCTCAATTACCTCCTGAGCTCAAGGAGCCGTACATGGGAGGAAAATGAAGGTATCCCTTTATCTCTGGCTCTGGCTCCGACTCTTCTAGTACTCCTCGTAGGCATCGGGTAAGTATGAGCTCTTATAGTGGAACAAGAGTCAATTCTACTTCTACTACCGTGGGAACCTAAACTCTTTCCCTTTTCTCGCATTTTACTCTCTTCATCTATCTCTTTTTTCATCTCAGTTGTATTATGAAATTCATCACCATGCATATCTTTCAACTATCTCTTCTTTCATCTCAGCTTTATTATGAAATTCATCACCATATATCTCTTGAGAAACATCTTCAAATGGTTGAGATATATCCCAATCACCTATTTTTGCCCTCTCTTACCCTTAATCACTTCCTCTCTTTCAAAGCCTTCCTACTCAATCTCGTATTTCACTACTTCGGAAACCCAAAGACAAGCACTATCATCCTTCTTTGTTCCCGCAAGATGGTGTTTCATATGAGAAATACCACCATGATTTATTACATTACAAAACATGCCCTTGTTCACAAGACTATTACTTTCGTACAATAGGGTGTAATATTTCTGTACCGAATTGACCCGATCAGAAGCCATTAAGATGAGAGTGGACAATCAACAAAAAGAAAAAGGGGTTTTATGAAACTTCGGATTTTCAGAATTTATACTAAAAAAATCAGTATCGACTCGTATGATACGACACAATAAAACCTCGTATCATACTATACGACACAATAAATCATATAATACGATACTTGTACATTTATTGTACCGTATACACATACGATATTCGATAAAATTGTATCTTATCATACGATAAGATACAACAATTTTTATTTGTTGCCAACCATCTCAGTGTCACTAGCCTTTAGGATAAACATGGGCAATCGTTGATAATAATGAGCTACCTTTTTTACTATCAATACGAGGGAGTGAGTGTATCCCGCACCCACTCACCGATACAACCGGCTCCGATACCAAAGTTGTCATGCCTCAGTATTAGAGTCACCCGACGACTCAAAACTCGCAACCGGCATTAAGTCGTGCAAGACCTAACAAAAAGAATCCTTTGTAGTTGTCATAGCTTCTTTGATATTGGAACAAAGCAGTGTTGTCTAACGTGTATCGTATCGCGTATCGTTGGGCTCCACGATATGGGCGTATCGTATTGTATCATATCGTACTTTAATAATAAAATAATGCAAAATTTAATTAAAAAATCAATAAAAATTAGTAAAAATCCGAAAAAAATCAAGAATTTTTTTGGAAAAATCTGGTAATTGCTTTAAATTCATATAATATAAGTTAAGTACAGATTGAGCATTCAACATTGAACAATTGCATCTAAATTTACATATTTTGAATCCAAAAAATAAAATACAGTTACATTTTACAAATTGTAATAAGGATCATCAACTAAATAATCTTCATCTTCTCCTTATTGCAGATCCTCATCATCATCATCAACGACACCTTCTTCTTGAAAATCAAATTCTTCATCTCCTTGATGTTGTTGTTGCGCTCATTCCAAATTAATCCAAGCAATGTCTTCTTCAGTTAGGAGGGCATTTTCTTCAGTGTCTTCCATAACCCAATCTTCTAATATATCAAAATTATCCAAACTTATTGGATCAAACTGGCTTTCTTCTCTATTTACTTTTTTTAATTGCCTACGACAAACAAAGATAAACAATTAGTAAATAATATTAACAATTGAAGACGGAAGTTAAACAATATTGAATTGAAAGTAATACAACATTACCTTTCACGAAGGCACATGTTACAACGAATATAAACTAAATCATTTAGTCTTTTATGTTCCAACCTGTTGCGCTTTTTTGTATGGATGTGTTCAAAAACACTCTAATTTCTTTCACAACCTGTTGCACTATAGGTTTGGCTTAAGACTCTCACTGTAAAATCTCTAAGGTTTGGGCAACTTCCAAACCTGTTCCACCAAACATCTGTAAAAAAAGACAAACATTAGAGACATAATCCACACTAATATAAGATGCAACTTAAATATGAAAATAAACAATTTACCTAGACGCATAGTAGTGCGGTTGCGAATCGCAATAGGCAAACCCATCAAGTGAAGAGTATTATCATATATCTCCATCTCTCGATGTATAGCATCTGTTGTACTCTCATCAGGGACTAATCTGTTGATACAATCAATGATGCCTCGATTAACCTCACTGTCCCTTTTGAAGCTTGCTGAGTACCTAAATGATGGGCTTAGATAAAATGATGCTGTATGAATAGGCTGATGCAATTGTTTATTCCATCTACTATCAATTATTTTCCACACGGACACATAATCCCTCTTTTTTCCATTAAAGTTATTTCTAATTGCTTCTTTTGTCCTATCCATGGCTTCATAAAGATAGCCCATAGATGATTTCTCCTCGCTATCTGCTAATCTGAAAACCTTGACTAAAGGAAAGGTAATTCTCAACAATCTAACACATGCATTCTAAAATATACTTCTGAAAATTGTCTCTGTAATCTCATTCAACTTTCTGTTTCTTCTATTTTGAGGCAACTCTGCAAAATGTTGCCACTCATCTGAGGAGAACATTCTCTTCAATGCTTGCTTCTGTCTCACAATGCTCTATACAGATAAGAAGTTAGTTGCAAATCGAGTTGTAGCTGTACGAAGAAGCTCTGCACCGTGTGTATATCTCCTCATCATACATAGTATAAATACATGGTTATAGAGGAATTTGGTGATATCTTTTCAACATTCAGTTGCTGCCTTTATCTCATCCATCTCACCAATATCCTCAAGGACGAAATCTAAACAATGGGCTACGCATGGTGTCCAATAGAAAGTCCCATAAGTATCAGCTAACTCCTTCCCAGTTGCTTTGTAGTTAGTTGTATTATCTGTAATTAATTGGACTACATTCTCTAGCCCAACCTCATGTATAACCTTATCAAATTCTTTTCGTAGGATCTCTGCAGTATGCCTCTTCTCTGACATATCTAGAGATCTCAAAAACATGAGTCTTTTAGGACAGTATACAAGAAAGTTTAGCAATGTCTTTTTTCGCCTATCTGTCCATCCATCTGACATGATAATGCATCCCGTTTTCTTCCACGACTGTCTTAAAGTCGAATAGTATTGTTGCACTTCAATGACGGTCTGATATAATATCTTCCTTCTCAACTTTTGATAAGAGGACATCCTGTATCCTGGACCAATATTAGCAATTGCATCTGCCATTGCTTGAAAATGAAAACTGTTTGCTGGATTTAATGGAATGCATGCATCATAAAACCATCTCCCCACTGCAAGGTCTGCCTGATCATGCAGTTGTTCTGAAGCCATAGCAGCACGAATTCCAGGTTGAGCACTAGGTGTAGTGGAAGGAGGAAAGAATGAATGTATGCTAGAAGAAGCTCTTCCTTTACTCCTTGCTGAACTTCCTCTTCTACCACCGCCAAAGTCTTCAACAATCCTCTTTCTCCTATTAGGTACTCGTGAACTGCTACTACCAACCTCTGTTCTACCATCTGAAGGCAAACTATCAGTGAATCTAAATCCAGTGGCAGTAGCATCATCAGTTTTTTCAAACATCTCAAAATCATTCTTTTGTTGTCTCCTTTTCTGGATACTCTCAATCATCTGCAGGCATTGCCATTTAATACCTTCTGGCAAACTTCTAACTCTGTCCTTTGCATGAAACAACTTTTTTTCCTGGTCCCTGTTAGGCGGTGTTTCAACCTTGAAATTCCACCACTAACCACCTTTTCACAAAATAAACATTTGATCTTTAACCTAGAAACAAAGTTCTCACAAAATTAGGAGTTTACCACAAGCAAGCTTGTGGGACATCAATACGTGAGACATGAGTTTGGAGTTTAGTGGTAGTCATGCTTGTCTTCTCTAAATCATCCTTTGATTCTGTTCTAGTCGTGTAGGTTATTTGTCCTGGTATAAAGTAATCAACTCCTTTTAATATTTCAATCAAGTTGGCAATGTACAAATTTGTGTTCGGCCGACATGGGACATATGGATGTTTTTTCTCAGTTACTAATTACCCAGGGGTTGAGACTAACACACTCTCAGTGCCATAAAACCTCGAGGTTAGGGTCCTTACTCCTAGGGGCTATGCTGGGTGTGGGCTTCCATGAGGAGGATAGCTCATGCATCAAACCCCTAAGTACCTGTCTTTCAGCGAAGGCCCTCTCCAACTAAACTAACTCCTTAAGGCTATGTGTATTCCCTGGGGGCTTCGCTAATCCTCCATTTTTACTGCTGCTACATTTGTTGACATGTATTTCTGACCATCCTCAATTTCTTCGGCTTTTCTGGAAACCATCCTTGAAACAATTGATCCCCATAATGCATGCAAGGTGGTATTTTGCAGGTTCTCATGTTCGGAACAATGATATACAGAAAAGAATATATATTCTTTCATTATCAACATCTTGCTTTGTTCAGTTTCACAATTTTGCACAGTTGGATCATCCATATATTTTAAGTTGAAGGTATTAAAAACATGGAATCCGTCTTGCAGGTACTTTTCTCATCGAATGTGCAGAAACCGCATCAATTTTGAAAGATTCTACCCAGCAGTCCCTTGTTGTTCTTGATGAATTAGGTCGAGGAACATCTACGTTTGATGGATATGCTATTGCGTATGCTGTGAGTAACATATGTTATCCTAGTATTGTGTGCATCACTATTGACATGTTTGTGTATGTTCTAAACTTGTTTGACATGAGGGTTAGTTCTTTTGTTTTTCTTTGTACTTCTATCGAGTTTGAATCATGGTGAATGGCCTACTTGCCTTTCTGTGAGATCATTGGCTCTGGATGTGGCTTGGCAGATCCGAGACTTGTTCACCCTGAACCAATCTCTTGAACATCTTTGAAATTGGCTTTTGATATTTTGTCGTCACTCTATCCGAGTTCTTTTAGTGCAGCCAACTGCAATCTATACTTTTTATCCTCTGTGTAAAGAGTACTGAAAAACTAAGCCCCATTTGGAAAATTGAGGATTCGTCAATGCGTTTGGCCCTTTAAAACTTATTGCAAGTCCCTTCGCTATTTAAAATCCATTGCAAGTGAGTCCCTATGTTTGTGGTACCAAATGACTAGTTGGGAGAGAGGAGAGCTTGAGATGCTGTAGTTGTCAACAACATCCTGTGTCAGCTTGTGTTTGGGAGAGTGGATCGGTCTGCCAACTCCACTTGCAAGTGCACTGTTTCAATTCAAGGCTCTCAACAAATTGAGTGACCGAAAAGGGGTATGGCACACTCTGCATGGTGGCGGTGATGCAGGGTCAGGAGTCCGATACCAGGATGTGCATCTTCTGTGTGAGTATGTGGGTATACTATCAAAGAAAAAGAAGCGAGTGAACGAGGGACTGATTTTCTCCCTCTCGAACCTAACTCCCAAAGAGAACTTGTTAAACTGTTGAACAGATCACAGATTCTGTGAATCCTACATGGCATTCTGCACCTTTCCTTCTATATTGTTGGTCATCAATCTCGTCTCTTTTATTTGCAGGTTCTCAGGCATATGGTTGAAAAAGTCTGCTGCAGGTTGCTCTTCGCCACACACTATCATCCTCTCACAAAAGAGTTTGCTTCCCATCCTCACGTTACTCTACAGCATATGGCCTGCGCCTTTGAAAAGAAACCTGGATACGCTTCTGAATATCCATCTGATGACTACCCTAAGCGGCTTATTTTTCTATACAAGCTGGCATCAGGAGCTTGCCCAGAGAGTTACGGCATGGAAGTGGCTCTCATGGCTGGGGTACCGAAGCCAGTCGTTCAAGCAGCCGGCAGTGCGAGTCAACTTATGAAGTCATGGGTTGCTAAGAGCTTCCAACTTAGTGAAGGAAGATCTGAGTTTTCAACTCTTCATGAGAATTGGCTTAAGAGCTTGTTGGAGGTCTCTGGAATGGAAGAACACGCTTCTGATCAAGATGATGTTATAGATACGCTTGTTTGCTTGTGGCATGAGATGAAGGGATGCTACAGATCATGCATGGAGAAACATTAGTTCGCAGCTTGAGGCGTATTCACGGGGTTCCCGCATACGCATCTATCTTTCTCGTCATAGATAAGCTTGAGCTACGCAGAAGCAAGATGCTTGCCCAGGGTATTGAACTTATAACCTTGAACTTGAAAAAGCTGACCCTCTAGCTAGATGAGTTTTTGGTAATCGTGCATAGCAAGCTTTATTTTGCATAATTGTTACCTGTACCCTCAAATCTTTATAGGCGCACTTTTTTTCGTGTGTTTCCAAAAATACCCTAATCATTTCTCGGAATTTATCAAGATACTCTACTCATCGTCTTATCTCTCTCTGCCTCCCTATCTGGCATCCACTTTTTTGTCGTTCTACACATCCTACTTGGACAATCTACATCTAGAAGCTCGATTCCGGCGACTTTGTTGTCTTGTTCTCCAGCCAACAATGCAAAGACAATGTGTTGGATCTCGTTATAAAGTAAGAAGAGAAAAAAAAACAAGGAGAACAAAAAAGAAAATGCGGTTGATTGGAATAGATTTGTTTTAGTTTTTTTTTATGTATTCACATCTCTGCCCCTTATGAGGGAGATGCGACAGTGTTGCATAGTTCATATAGATTACTATATTATATCATATAATGTATAATATATTCACACTTTCGTAGATATTTTATGGAGGATGCTTATGAAATGACTTTCGTAGATACACGTGGATGTGATCATCCTTTGTATTATCATCGTGATGATGGAGTTAGGCTTTTAAAATATCATGATGATGTAGAGAGTGTTGGTGATGGGGTTCTTGATATTTTGGAATTATTTTTTAATTTTGATGGCCGGATAAGCCTTAACGGATTTCACAAGTGCAGCGGAATTAGCAGTTCAGGTGGCTTCCGATAGGGAATGTGAGCTGGGTCCCTCTCTCGGATGCTAAGTGTCTGGAATGAGGCTTAACATCTGTTTAACTCACACCACGCACTTCAGATGCCAATCTGATACCAAATCTGTCACACCCTAACTGTCGGAAGAGCCGACGGGCTTCGCAATGTGATTGGCACTCGACCCTTGAGTCGGATAAGCCTTAGCGGATTTTACAAGTGCAGCGGAATTAGCAGTTCAGGCGGCCTTTGATAGGGAATGTGAGTTGGGTCCCTTTTTCGGATGCTAAGTGTCTGGAATGAGGCTTATCATTCGTTTAACTCATATCACGCAACACGGCAAACGTTTAAAGAGCTGACGGTCCTCGCAAGGTCTTGTAATTGGATTGACATTATAGAAGAGTGAATCAATATGATATAAGACAAGGTCATGAGACATAACCTGATTATGTTAGGGTATGCACGAAACCGACTAAAGCATGGGGCATAAACCTAGCTACAGGATAAAACCAATCAACAAGATACGCATGTAGCTGATCAGTTGTGGGTGTAAGATGAACTGAGGTACAAAATATAAACCAACCAGGGCACGCCATCGATCATTAGAATGACATGAGATCATTGTGGACTAAATCATGACATTGCTTAAATGCGTGGACCTTAAAAATGAGTGGACATGGAACGAAACATGAGATGATAAGATGGCTAGTAGACCAGGGCAAATCATGGTATGAGAAAGTATATGCTGAGTCCATGTAGAAGCCAGTCTTGAGAGTGAAATCGTCTAACAAAGAACCAACATGTGAACCAATATACGATCCAATTTACAAAGCAATCATCATGAAACAAATCATGCAGTAAATAAGACAATCAGTATAAAACTGATTGTGTACAAGAGAGACCCAAACCATATGCACCCCGTAGAGGTTCATCAAAAGCATGAATTCAATTAAGACAGTCAAACTGCAAAGCAAGGAGTTGATCAAATGTGGGTTGAACAGGTGTCTAGACTGATTAGGGAGCCGGACAACATGAAACCAATGGACCTGCTTGTGGCGACTTGCAAACATAGATCAAATTATCAAATCACAATATGAAGATCAAACCAGCATTCAGTTAGATCAATGGATAATTCACGAAATGACTCAGCATATGAGCATAAAATCACATAACATAGCAGAATGAATAAGGTCAGCATGTCATCAATTATTGAGGCATGAACTGGATCAGTCATGTAATCGAGTACTTTATAACAAGGACTGAATTAAAGTAGGAATTGATTCACCCTTGGACGCAAAATAATTTGAGCATCATAAGCACAGGTTTGGCAAAGATAGAATAAGTTTTCAGCATAAGTTTGAACAAAAGCCTCAAGATCATTGATCACAGCATGAAAACATGACTCGAACCATAAAAGCGAAACCCAAAAGCATGCGAACATTAATCAACCCATCATAGAAGCATGGGACCGACATCATTCAAGGCGATTGCAATCAGAAGGAGTACTTGATCTAGATGCAGACTGCTTCACAAGACTCCTTGGACGCCTTGTGTTTTTGAGAAATTTTAAGAGAGGGGCAGCTTAGCTACTCGTCTGCTACCTCTTCTAAAGGCTGCGTGATCCTCCTCAAATGAAGACTCCTAATCTTCAGAAGATAAGTATCTAATCATCATTAGGACTTATCTTGCTCTCCAAGTTAGCTAGGATCTGTCTCTATTATGCATATTTCACCATAATTTTGAGATTAATTCCAACATATTTGACCTTTCTCCTCACTAAGATTTCCACGAAATCTGAAATTATGCCTTTGACTCGCATCACATCAGAATAATCATAAGAAAACCTCCAATGCTCATAAAAGTCCAGTTGGTATAGGACACCCATATTTAAATTCAATTTCCTTATGTTTCAAAACACCACCATGCTCTCTTAAAAATGAGATTTTCACCATGCTCAGGTCAAAATTGTCCATGATGTTTCCATCTCAAATGCAATGTTTTCCCAGCATATTTCAAGAAAAGATTCCAAGTTGTCACAAGTTAATTTTCTATCTCAAACATTTGAAGTGAGTCAAATATTGGTATTTATTTCTCTGTCAATAACTAATTGTTGATGCCATAAAATGTATGAGGATATGTGGTAAGAGATGGAGAGTTTCGAAAAAAGAAAGGACACATAACTCGTTAAGGGTTATGACTGCAAGCATGCGAGAAAGGCCTATTTACATGAGATGATCTTATAGATCATGGGGTCAATTGATACACCTTAATCGGTGTGGTGGTAAAAATACTGTTATGACTAGAGAAGTAGGGAGTTGTTGGGACTCACATTTGAAAAGCTCAGCATGCCTATTTGTTGTTTTGTGAAAGCGTAGAAATAGGCATGTGTAATCAATAACACAATCGTAGTTTCCTTCTTTTAGTTTCCCTAGGAGTAAACATAACATACTCTTTTTATCTTCGTGAGCATGAGTGCTACACAACCCCATCGAAAACCGAGATATGCATAATCAGATTCTTGGGGACCCATCCCATCGCCAGATAGCTTATCTGGTCTCACTTCCTCCTTAAGAATGAGAGTTAGAGTTCTTGGCATGCCTTTTATTTTTTAGTATTTTACTCGAGTTTACCATGCTCTACCATTCATGTAGGGTTGTCACTTTAGACAACAATACATCTTTGGTATACCTTATGGGACCTACATGCTTATTCATGGAGTTTTCCAATTTATGCTGACATCTTTCAGTCGAGTTCATTCCATGGCCTCTTCCATCGTAGATGTTGATAATTCAATATCATCTTCGATGTATAGTATTTGATTGTTAGCCTCAAATGATCTAGTGGGACATCCTCACAACAACAAAAAGAGACTACATCAGCTATGCCTCACGTAAAATTAAATGAAGATGTTCTTGAACTCTTTTAACCATCAGTTAATGATTGGTTACAGGGATAGTTCAAGGATCTAAAGACGGTGTTGTTTTGCTAGATGGCAAAAACTAGGCCTACCATAAGTGCTAATCAACTTGCTACCATCCAAGATGAGGATTTGCTTATGGGTAAATGAAGGCAAGCTGCAGAAGATGTTGCTCCAGTGACATACCAGCAAGCACCAATGTTCATCGCCTATATAGGGAGCCAAAATATCTTGGGACCATCCACAACTTGAGGGTCAATATTGCTTGACGACCACCTTAGTTTTCAGTCCCAGTTTTGTCATTTCAAACAATTGTTACTATACAACCTTACATTACCTCAACACTATCTGATATGTTGGGAGTCCCAATCAAATGAGAGAGGGCACACATCCAGGACCTCATCTCTCAGTTCCTCCAGTTGCACCAAGATTTATAGCAGCCCATACAAAGTTGGGTATTCCTTCACCAGTACAACCACTAAATTTTGGGCCTCTAAGTCCCCCATCTTATTCGGTATACCAACCTAAGGGATTGTTCTTCCAACTTCATCAGGTACTGTTTTTAATTTGGCAATCAGTTGCTGAATCAACCTATGGAGGTAAAAGATGCTCGTTGCATCGTGATAAGGTTATTTACCTAGTCTAAAACTCTTTTGGAATAGAGCTAAAGACTTCCGATATTGAAGTGAATCATAAGCCATATCCCAATTGAGTCGATAAGCTTGCACCAATGTCAAGGGTTTCAAAGCTAAGTTTACTACCATTTTGGGACAAATGGTAAATATCTAGGAAAACATTTGTGTTGTTTCACTCTTGAGTGCAATGGAGCTGGGTGATAGCGAGATGTAAAAACTTAAGTTTTTTGTTTCTTTCCTCATTAGTCAAGCCTATGTTTCGTATTCTGTTGAAACCCACATCCATCCAAACTTGGGATGAAATACAAAGGTATTTCTCAAGCATTCCAACAAGATCCGTCCTCAACCAATACCTACAGATTTAATGAATCTTTGCCAAAATGCTATAGAAAGTATGGAGGTCTTATCTAAGAAGTTCCACCTATTGGTTACACATTGCCAAATGCAATTTACAATGGCCCAATATGTGGCCTTGATGTAGAATTGCCTATGCAAAAAGATTAAGAATGATTTAGCAGGACACTTGCCCAAGTTTGGTCCAACTGGATAACCGAGCAACAGAGGTCGACTACATCCTCAATACCCTAGATGCCTCACCAACAAGCGAGAAGTCTCGAGGCATAATAAATTGAAAGCTTTGATTTTTTTTCCTAGAAGATATGATGCAAGATACTGATAACAAGTCTAACTCGGCTGAAGTCATAAATATCGAGTTAACACAGTGACCTCCTTATATTTACAATCCCCTTCGGCCCCAAAGGGGAAAGAGAAAGAAGCGAATGAGAATGAAACATGACTTTTTGATATATCAAAAGCCGATGAGATCTTTGATTTGCTTCTAAAGGATCGACAAATCCATTTGTTGAGAAAACATATAATACCATCCCGAGATGAATTCAAGAAGATCCCACAATACTGTAAGTGACACTTTACTCTGCATGATATAACCCAATGTGTCAAATTCTAGTCACTCATACAACAAGCAATTAGGGATAGACATCTTAAGTTTTTAGACAACAAACTTGGGAATGACATAAATCCATTTTCACCGATATCAACTGTTGTAGAAGACAGATTGATGTTGCCACTATATACCATTAAAGTGAAACATGGACAACAAACTCAGCCTACTCTAGGTAAGGGGAATCAATCATTGCTACTTATCTCTTCCAATTGAACAAGATTAGAACACATGGTATTTGGTGAGAAGGTCGAGTTGCTTCACATACCAAGCTCGGGAACATCCCATTGGAATCAT
The DNA here is from genome assembly GCA_036023115.1 of Brasenia schreberi. Lineage (NCBI taxonomy): Eukaryota > Viridiplantae > Streptophyta > Magnoliopsida > Nymphaeales > Cabombaceae > Brasenia > Brasenia schreberi. Next base: position 7,575,457 of record JAYKKT010000085.1, on the reverse strand, counting down.
CAAGTGAAACATGATAGAGCATGGGGTTTCACCTAAGACTGCATCATCAATTTTATTATCAAAGGGTTGTTTCGAGTTAGCCGAAATAGCGGCCCATTGTTCATGATCCTGGAATATCTTTGAGAGATAGAGAGATTGAGGTCAATATTTCAGCATCATCATCGACATCCGCCTCAAACCATTGAGATCAAAGTACATAACGGTCTGACTTTGCTGGATATTTTCTAGGTGGAAACCATCTCCATTTTCAAGGTCAAATGATAAAGACTCAAACCAATTCGTAAGAGCTCAACAATAGCTAGAGAACTCTCAGCCATCCACCTCACGCCTGTGTAGTTGTTGGCTGACTACTCATACCCAAAAGCGACATGATCAACGAAGGATTGCTCAGTATAGAAGGCAATTGGAACATGATGGGCTCACAAATGATCATGAAAGACATTGTTGTGGTCATTATTCTTGAGTCATTGTTAACACGATTACCCCTAGAGATGAAATAGAGTTCGCAAATATTTGAGACATACAATCTTCCTATGAACATGAGGGATTCAATCCATGAGTCTTTTTGAAAAGAGACTCTACTCAGTAGCTATTTTAAAACTAGGTTCTAAGGATGCCGAGTATGAATGGTGTCTATATTTTCTTCTCAGAGACCTAAATGAATGGATCGAAGAAGTTCTTGCTGAATAGAGAAAGGATTGGTTGGTTGTTCATGATCCTCATAAAGAAGACATGAGATGAATAAGAGAAGCTCTCACCACTTTATGATGAGAAGGACTCCGCACATACATGGTGGATCATGCAAAGGAGGTTAAGGAACCTGAGGAAGACACCCAAAAGCAAATTAAGGAGATCTAGGAGCCGAAGTATCCATCACAAACTTCAAGATGTAACATGCTCTCAAGACTAGGTTGAGTATATGTGAATTTTGGGACATGTAACAATTATTGTAAATTCGCATTATTCATTATCAACCGATTTGTTAAAGCTTGTAGACACCAATTAGCCATAACCTAGAATTGGAAGGAGTTGCTGAAGAGGATGACCATTATAAATCCGATGAAGACTTTGGAGATGATTACGTCGTATTTTTCAGGACATATGCTAAATTTCTTGGAGGCAATTGAAAATTTACCCTATTCTCGTGATTCTGTCACCCATCGAAAGGGGAGCAACATTCAATCGTCCTAACTAGAAGGATGAGCCTAATTTCATCTCAACAAATCCTCTAGTCAGGGTGAATTTGACTTTGAAAAGAATAACGAGACCAACAAAGATGAGCGCTCACATGTCTAATGAGAATTAATCACGTTTAGTCGAGTTGCTTAAGCAGTACAAGAATTGCTTTGCTTGGGAGTATCATGAAATACTTGGTTTACCTCAAGGGTTGGTTGAGTTTTTTATTATGTTAAAAGCAGGTATGAAACCATACAGACAACCAGTGAGAAAATTCAAACTTGAGATGCTTTCAACTATCAAAGAGGAGATACAATGTCTTTTGGAGGTTAAGTTCATGGGAACAACCAAGTATGTAGATTACTTGTCTAATATTGTTCTTGCCACTAAGAAAAATGAAAAACTATGAGTATGCATCGATTGTCAAAATCTTAACTTGGTCACTCCAGAGAATCAATATGCTATACCAATGGCAGATATACTAATTGATATAGCAACTACCCATGGGATATTGTTGTTCATGGATGGCTTCTTGAGATATAATCATACTCTCGATGACTGCAAACATGGAATCATAGGGGCATGTGTTGATATAAAAGTGCAGGAGGACACGTGGCAGAAATTAAATAGTCTCAAAGAGAGGGGCACAACCGGCTCTTGAGGGGTCAAAACCTCTAACATGCACAGCAGGCCCATTACCTTGAGATGATCTTAAAGTATGGATCATGGGATTACTTAAAATGTCCCAGTTGATGTGACAGAAAAAAGAGTGGTATAAACATAAGTATATAGAGCCATGCTCGAGAAAAACGGCACGTGCCCTGTTGTCTCAATGAAAGTTTATAAATAACACTTATAACTAAGAAAAGTGCATCAATGAGACAATCAAAGTCTTTTTCTTTTACTTTTCCTTTGTCTTACTTCCTTAGGAGGAGTAGTAATATAGTTTCCTCAACGTCTTCTCGAACACACTGAGTGCTTTACCATCTTATGCAACCCCATCGACAATCGAGAAACACACAATCAGATTTCCAGAGACCCATTCCATCATCTAAAGCCTTATCCACTCTCATTTCTCGAGGGTTAGAGGTATCTTGCATGCCCTAACACCCCATTCTATTCCATCAGATTTACATATTCTACCATTCAAGTTGTTGTCACTTTTGACGACAATAGAAGCAAAGAAAGGAAGTCCAGACGATATGTGTCCAATACGTGAGGTTGAGCATGAAACTGTAAACATTGTCTGGCATGGTGTTCTAAGGTCAGTGAAGTATGGAATATGATACAACAAGTATTTTAAGAAAGAGTTGGAGTGGATAGTGTTTCTTTGTTTGGTGGTAGAATACCATCAATATACTTATAGTTGACAGGATCGATGAGCCGTTACTACGATTACCTTGTTGAAAATATGGAACTTGAGCAACAAGAAAGTTTTTGAAGCAATTGATGAAATTTCTGAACAGATAGCAACTTCTTTATTAAACTGGCAGGTGAATATAGAACTGCAAATCTTCTTACTTCTCTCTTATAACGATAGTTCGAAGTGTTAGACATTACAACACTATGGGTGATCCTCAAAAACTGTTGTTGTGGTGGCTTCTTGAGGCAATCTATAATTGTTGAATTCTCCTGTCAGTAGTCTCTATCTTTGACCCATAAAAAGGCATATACATTCTTTTTTACTACTCACCATCTCATATCTAGCTTGATCTGAGACTAAATAAATCAATTATAAGAGACTATAGATCTCAATTAGGCTTGCCAGCTTGCTGAGTCAAGTATCAGTAAGTTCAAGCTTATCTCGTTTATATGTCAACCTCGAGACCAACTCGACAGCTCAATGGAATCGAGTAGAATTCAAGTAATCATCAGTTAAACTCGAGCTGCTCGTGTGACTTACACCCCACTATTCAGCTGATGCTCTGGTTGCATTTTTATATTTAATACACAAGGAAGAGCTCTTCTGTGAAGAACCAGATCTCAAGTGACACGTTGAAGGAACTTCTGTGGAGTCCTAAGTATGTTTGGTTCCATTTTAAGCCAGATACTTATTGGTGACTGTTTTACATATTGGTGACTTGAAACAGTTCATATAATGCAGTTTGATATCCAAACTACCACGTTCGAGTGCTAATAAGGTCCGAGGCTGAAGTTGGATTGCCTCCTGAAGCTCTTTGAGTTGGATCTAGCATCTTTGCGGATTCAGTTGGTCAACTTAATTGGCTCAAATCTGTTAAGCTTTTGTCGAGCACAACGAGAAATTTAAGCCAAGGTGCTTGCCTAACCTGATACAGGCTAGATTATGAACAGGAAACAGATCCAAGATTGCAAATCAAGTGAAGTGGGAAAACGGCATTTTATGCTTTTTGAAGTTCCCGAGTCATCTTCAAAGTTGAAATCTCAAATTCCAAACCAGAAGTAAAAGTCAGAGGTCGGTGGCCGATATGTGTGTGTGTACTGCACTGTAGTATATAATTCACGGCTTAAACAGTGGGTTATTTTTTGAGCCCACAACTCCCCTTAAAATTATGAACTACGGTTTTAAGTGTGGGCTACCATACAGAGTCTAGGTTAACGGGGGCTGTGATATAAAGCTCACTGTTCAACCATATGGGGGACTATAGATAGCCTAAGAAAAAAATTGTAGTCTTTCATCCCACCCGAAGGAAAATCTTCTGGATGCACACTGGAAGAGACTCCCACAATGATCATATGCAGAAAATGGTGAGAGCGTGTTGGGCATCGGGGAGGGAAAGAAGAAAAGGTTTCGGTGTCAATATCCAAATACAGACCGGACATGACCGGTCTGGAACAGGCCCACCCAGTAGTTCAAACTGGAACTGAACCGGGCTGGGAATCGGTTGGAGCTGGAACAGCAGGCTACTAGAATCTGTTCAGGTTCCACCTTTCATGTAACTGGAACCAGACCAAAAACAAGAACAGGTGGTTCTAAACAGTTGGTTCCGGTATTCTTTTAATGTTTTTTTTCAGAATTTAAGTTTTGTTAATGTTTCTGCTGGTTGTAAGCGGTTTAAGACTCAAATCCGAAACCACTCTAGAGTCAGCAGTTCCAAAACTGGCCCTGAGTTGATTCAGTTATGATTTTAGGTTCTTGGTAAACCTTAACCTGGAAAGGTTTATCCAGAACCAGCCATGTCTATCCAAATATGCTCCGTCTGGATTTGCACTCTTTATGCAACTGATCCAAAATATGAGACACATCTATATATAGAGTTGAGTCCAGGAAAGAAGTTATCCATTTTCACCCGTAAAGCAGAGCCCACAATGGAATTGGGCCAACATTTTATGAGCCAACTCCAAACCGGATCATACATTCTTTGGATTTTGTTTATCAGCAAATTATTAGAAAATTCAACAATAAATCGTCATCCCTTGCGCGATCCAAGGGTGTGTATTGAATGGGTTCGCTTCAAAGCCCCATTTACTTACTATAACAAAGTCCCAAATGGGGCTTTTTGACGAGCTTGCATACAAAGGCAGGGCTTGTGCCTGAAGTAGGGAGAAACAACATTCTGTTTTAGCTAGATGTGTGACATCTTGTTGTAAATGCATTCTAGAAGTATCGTCGTGTTTAATTGTTCTTAGCTATGCCAATAGATATAAATATTCAACATATGCTATCCACATAAACTCCTTACGTACTTAGCCGTCTCTCTCTCTCTCTATATATATATATATATATATATATACATATTCGACCAGCGATGGCGACAACGAGAACCCACCGGGAACCAGCGATGACGGACCATCGAGGTCGGTTGGGGAATCCCTAAATCTCCAAACTAATCTGGTTAATGCAAAACTCTAGGGCATCTCTTCGTCTCTAATCCCCGTTGCAATAGGGTTATGTCCGTCTCTAATTCTTAGTTGCTATCATTGTCATTCTGCTGAGTTCTAATCATCAATCAGGTACATTTATTCTGTGTTACTCCTGCTCCCGTTAGTGGAAACCCCTTCTCACTTCACTATCGACCGGTCTCCCTCTTTCTTGATGACAAGAAGCCACCGGGAACTACCGACGACTAACCACCGATGGTGACAGACCAATTAATGACTGACCATTGATGACGAAAGACCGGTTCGTGAATATTTAAATCCCCAAACTAATTCGGATAACGTAAAACTCTAGGGCATATGTTTGTCTGTAATTCTTGTTGCGATTCATTGTCATTCTGTTTGAGTTATGATCATCAATCTGCTACATTTATTTTGTGATACGCCTGCTCTTGTTAGTGAAAATCCCTTCGCACTTCACTATCGGTCGGTCTTCCTCTTTTCTGTTTTACTTCCGAACTATTTCATCTCGTCTATCTCTCTATCTGCTTTCAAACTGTTCCATTTATTCTAGCCTAACACTATTCTCAGTGATCCTTTAATTATGATACAGTATCATAGAGACCTCATGGATTGCTCAGTTTTTGCCCTACTCGATTCTTAGTGATTATGGCTTGCATTCCTAAAATTTTCTCTTGTGGAATCCTCATTTTTACAAATATTATATTGGTCAAATTTGCTTGTGAAAATTTAATCTATATGCTGTTATATACATTTCTGAATGACCTTTTAACTGTGATACATGGGGATCTCATGGACTTGTCATTTGCTATTATTACGTTTATATATTTATTGTGGAAGCCTCATGACTTGGATCTACAAGTTCCTATTCCAATCCCCCAATTGGTGAAACTGAAACTAATCCATAGGGTTCCTAGTTCTGATTCTATTCATGATTTGATCCATGGGGCCAGATCCAAACCATTGACCTCTAGTGTTACGTGGGTTTCGGCACACATGTAACATCATAACCAAACTTCTCCCATCCTAAGTGAGGTTGGCTACAATTTCTCAATGTTTAAGATTGGTTCTTCCTAGACACTAATCAATGTCATCACATAGAGGACTTAAATATTGTTACTAAACCTCCACCAGTAGTCCTCAACAATGCCCAAAGCTTGTGGACACCGTCAACAAAGTCACACTTCACTAAGCCTCCCTCACTCTTGTCATGCAACACCTAGTTCCTCTCTACCAGCTCCCACTCTCTCCTTCTTCACGGTGGCTCACATACAATCTCACCTAGGCATGAGAACACAGGATATGTTGGGTACAAGATGACCCAACTCAACTTGGATTAGATTCCCGTGCCTAAGCCGACTCACTATTTGTTTATTTCATGGAATGGATATTAAATGAACCCAAGATTGGATCCACTATAAGACCCAACTGAATATATACAAGGCCTAGTACAGGACTCACATTCATGCAACCTAAAACACCCATAGTCTCACCCCATAGGCATGCTTTAACACCTAAGGCACCGGATAGTCATGTGTGTGTGGGGATATTAGATCACACAGATAGAACCTTCTTATGTGAGAGTTTGTCTAGCACCATATGAGTACATTAATCAACATCAAACATACCATATGGTAAGCATTGACAAGATTTTCTATACAAAATACCTCTATTTCATAATGACAAGTGGATATATTGCACTCTAAGAATCATACATACAACATATTTGTTGTAGTTGTATCTTAGCAAATTCTTTATTTTTCTTTACAAGATCAATATCTATCTATGCCACAAGTATCGTGTGGCTGATGCATTACAATGTATATTGTCTATTGATACATATGGTTGCTACTCTTCATCGAGTCCCCCCCATCAACCTTCTGCAGTGCATACGCCCCTTGTTTTTCTATTGACATGAATTATCTCAAACAAGAATCTCGAAAAAACATATCTGACTTTTAAAGATCAGAATCTGTCTATTATTTTCGCTGCAAAATGGTTTTACATTTTAGTGTTTTCTTTTTTCTTTCTTAGTATATGTAAACCTAGCCAAGTTTAGGTAAATCAGGACACGGTTATAAATGGTGATTTAAGTTTCACCAAGACTTAGAACCAGAACCGAACCGAATTAACCCTAAAAAAATTATAAAGGTCTTTCACAATACAAAACATAACTTTTATTACAATTATGTCTCCTCAAAGTAAATAGAATATATTATATACAATATCATAGGTATATAGGATAGAGAAGTCCCAAGCATTTTCTCTCTCTCTCTCTCCCCCTCTCTCTCTCTCGACAATGCTCACCATCATCTATATCAAGCTGGTGATCCTTGGACAAAATTACTGCAATCCATTTATGCTTGGAACAAGCCTACAATCCCCTTACACTTGCTTGCTGCACATCACTATTGGCCAATGCAGTTGGGGATAAATATTTAACGAAACTCCTGTCTCAAAACCCGTAGCTCTACGAGAAAATTAATATATATCTTTTTTGTTAGTCAATATATTACTTATAGCTTAGGCTTTAGATCCTTGAGGATGATTATGTTAATGTATTATACTTCTCTTGTGGTCAAGGGAAACATATTTTGGTTCAAAGTTCTCTAAGCTTTGTTTGAGCTAGATAGGGATGATAACATTTGCTCCATAGGTCGGAACCCGATCTAAACCAATCTAATTGTGGTACGTAATATGCGGTATGACTAGGTTTGAGTATGGGTAACATGATTACCTGAATTGCTTTCACAAGGAATAGTATATATAGAGTATATGAGAATGACATTTATATGTTAGTATAATCAAACAAATCTCAACAATTTAATGTGAATAATGTAAGATTGAAATTTGAATTATAAAACAAAAAAATTACCTTTTAGTCAACTATACCTACAAAAGGTATAAGTGTACTTTTATTTTTAAATTCAAATATTAATCATCGATCTTTCGAATTGTATGGTTGTGATTTGTTTTGAAATACTAGCATGTAATATTGCTAACATATACCAAGCTATATATATTAAAAAAGCAAAAAAATGGAATAGCAACCATATCATACTTTCTACTTTTTTATTATTTTAAAAGCAACTTCTTTTGCTTTTGTTTCTAGATCATCGACAAATTTACTTTGATGATTCAAATTGACATACAACAGCAACTAAGTCTTTTCCCATACTAGATGGGGTTGATTCAAATTGGCATGAATGCCAAAAAAATTTACACTTAGGCCCCAAATTTTTAAGTTACGTTTAGTTTCCAATTTTCACTTTAGGCCTCAACCAGTTGAGTAGGGATCGCAATGGGACAGGTTTTCACCTTACTCCTCCCCACTTCAACCTATAAAAATAATTCTTTTAAAATGAAATTGTATTTATATCAAATATTTTATGTAGAACATAAAATCCATTCTATAATTTCTTATTATTAAATTACTAATGCTTATATATATTATATGTGTCTATATATATATATATGCATTAAATAAACATATTCACCATTCAATTGACATTATTGTAGAGATTTGAATTAAAAGTACTCATATACTTTTGTATGTTGTATTTAATGCACCCTATATATTAAATACCTTTTGTTCTATCACCTCAACCATTTATATGAAAAATCGTATAATGAAGATGTTATGCAAGATTATATGCATTCTACTACCTATGTATATATATATATATATATATATATATATATATATATATATATATATATATATATATATATATATATATATATATATATATATATATATATATATATATATATATATATATATACCTTGAATGCTACCCCGTGCTGTTGCAGTTTTTTCATAAAAAACCAGCCACACACATGGGTAGAGTGTTACCATGCATCTTTCATAGGTTGCTGTACGTGCACCATACGTGATGTGGGAGACGAGCGCGGAGAGTTTGAGTTCTTGATACATCTTTGTGTAGTTTGTTTAGGGTCTTTTGAATACGTAATAAGCACTCGTATGCGACCAATATTAGGTGTATTTAGTGTGATTGTATGTTTTGGATGGATCACGAGGATTTGAGTGCGTTTTGGGTCCAATTTGGTTCATTTGGGTTGCATATGGAGTGATTCATTAGAATATATTCTCACTTCTAGGGTTTGAGTGTTTACGTGTCTTTTTGAGGTCTTGTATTTAGTAGGATCAACTCTTAATAAAAATGGGAGGAAGATCGAATTCTCTTTCTTCTCTTTCATTTCCTTCTTTCATGTGTATGTTCAAACTTGAGAGACTCCATCGAGTACCGTTTTCACGGGATCCGACGGAAGGGCGGTGACACAGGCTAGAATGGGTGCACGCGGAGCGGGTAGAGATCGCCCTCCTTGGGGTCGGGCCACTCTTGGGTTTCAACGTACCAGCCCCAGCAATCCACTTGCGACTCGCCTCCTAAGTATGGCGTATTTGCCATTTTCTTCGTCATATAATAACGATAAGGCTGAAATGAGAGGTGGAGAACATCCAAACAAGGGCAATTGAACGACACTCAGATAAACAGCGTGCTTCACTCTTTCTCCTTCTATCAATATCAACAACATGAACACTCTGATCAAACCCATCTTGAACCCCCTCGCTCACTCCCGCTCCTTCCTTCATGTTCTTGCTGACCCTCAAGCAGCCAACAAGAGAAAGCTCACCCTCGTTTACTGCAGCACCAGCAAGGAAGGCACCCAGCCACCAAAAGAAGGTGATGAGCGCAAGCAGGAATTGCTGGCCAGGATGGCCCAGTTACAAGCCCAGAAAGTTAGGCTCACCAGTTTTCTCGACGAGCGATCTGCGTACTTGACTAAGTTCGCCGAAGAGGCCGACATCGAGTTTGACGCCATTGCAGAAGATACACTCAAGGGCCTTGATGAAGCAAGTGCAAAGGTTAGTTATAGCTATTCTACACTTATGAGTGTCTATAAACTCTATCTACAGATCGAAATCCTGTCTCAAGCAAAGGAGGAGGGTTGCATTAGATTGGACAGCCCCTTTTGATACTTGTGCTGGAGGCTCAAGTATTTTTTTATGTGCAAATGGTATTATCATGTATAATTGTTTGTAATACCTCCACAGGTTAGTAGGTAAACTTCCTTCAAGCAAAATTAAGCCTTCTTTCGTACTAATTAAGTGAAGCCGGTTACATGGATTCTTCATCACCATTGTGCTTGATCTTGGTCTGCTTTTGAAAATACATACAGAAACCCGCTTTCTGATGAATCAATGGAAGAAAGATTCCAAAACTTTTATGCCCTTAATTATCATGGCAATATTGTAGAAGATGCTGATACTGGATCTATCGTTATGAGCAGATTATGGAGAATCTGGAGAGCCGAATGCAGGCCATGGAAGAAAATGCAGACTTGAACAGGGAGGAGATCGAAAGGAATGAGAGAGTTCTGCAGGAGTTTGAAGACCAAATGAAGAAGGAAAGGAATGAGGGGATGTTTTTCAAGAGTCTAAAGACGACTCCAAATAAAGAAGCAACAAAGAAACCTGATGCCAAGGAGGAAGAGAGAAAGCTGAAGGAAGTAACCAAAGGCAGCACCAAGTCAGGTATCAGACGAAATGTTTATTTAGCACTTGGAGGGTTGCTGATACTCACCATTGCCAACGCCGTGACGTCCTCCCCAGCAGAACTCGACTGGCGAAGGATCGCAGTTCTTACAGCAATCATCTTAGCATTGATTGCGCAGTTTTTGTATGAACAGAGCATACCATCTGAAACTACAAAAGAGGAAGAGAAATGAGAAGTACTCAGAAACTCTCATTTGAACTGCAAAATTGTAATCACAACTCAAATCATGTTTTATGGCACAATCTGTCACCAGAACACCTCAACTTGCTGTCATGTAGTTGACTTCTGAATGCTACTTTTATCGAGGAAAACGCAACGAAATGGGCATTAACGTAGTGAAATACACCTGCAGTAGAGGAACTGGTCACGGCAGAGGCTTGCTCATTGTCCTAGAACCCGATTCTGCCATTGTATGGATTAAAGAAGTAATGTTCTAGACGAGTAACAGTATAAAGAATAGGCAAGATTATGAATGGTTTGTTTATATACAATGCAAAGTGACATTATAATTTTCTTTAGCTAGCAATTGTTTTAGCAAGCATTTGTAAAAGATAGTAGCTTGAGGGCAAGCAAATAAGATGCATGTGCTTTGGCTCTAGCTTATGAATATCAATGCAAATTACAGCATTGCGAGTATTTTGACAATTGAACAAGAGTGTATCATGTCATATCGGCGCATCACTGTTACATAGTGAAAGAGCATCTTGTCACATGGTTTATCCCAACAAATTAGCTTGGTTTCTTATCAACATTTCACTGACATGATTCACAAACTCCGTAATTAGATTATCTTGCTGCAGCATGTACGTGCTTTATCGGTTTCCTGTTCTTAATCAACGAGCCATCAATAATGGTGCCTGATTCCAGTGAGAAGTGATTGAAACAGATTAATGAAAATAATTAGATGCACTGCCATACTCTTCTGTATTGCCAGGAAACCATCAAAGAAGATATTGTTCTTTACGTATAAATGTGCCTATCGCTACCAACGGTTGGCTGGTTCAAGTGGTTCGGCGCTTGTTCCCTTTATGCAAGGTATCGAGTTTGAGTCTTGTGAACGGAGAAAACCAGTGCTGGGAGGGCTTTATCCACAACAGACCCACCAGGATTGAATGAAATTAGTTGGGGTCCTTGAGGGTTTCTAAATACCAGTGGTTTCACCCTAAGGAAAACTACCAGGGCCTAACACAGATCAAATCAGAGTTTTAAGCGTTCGTGTAAACTACTCTTCAAAAGGCTTGGTTTCAACTACATCTAGGCACTAAAGTTATGGACGCCTACTGAGCTACTTATTGGCGATAAAAGTCAGCCGTCAACACTCTTAATGTGCACAAAAGACTGCTGCCATGCGTGTCGCTAAAAGCACTGGCATGCACGGTGCTACTACAAATCATAAGCGTACATTATGAATCTACTCTCAGAAATGCAACCATGGAATCAGCCCAAGAATGAGAAAAGAGAGCCCAGCCCTGCGACAACAGTATTGAGGTATGATGTTGCAATTGGAGTACTGACATTGATGCTCGCCCTGTCCGTCCACCATGTTACAAGGCAGAATGGAGCCCCAGATAGACAGCATATCATCAAATGCAGATGGGTTAGCTACCTATGCTTCAAGATTAAAAAACACCGTGACACAAAGGGGACTAGCTGGCTTGGCTAGTGGGTTGACTCACAAGTTAGCTCACGAATTCAATTCCACGTCCACGCATCTGTTTCTAGCCTTTCCGTTGCACCAAAAAAGAAAATATAAGAGAAGTGTGAGCCCCCCTCCCTCGGAAGGCAACATGTGTAGCCATCACAAAAGTGTGATAATAAGCACAAAGAGCAGTAGTAGCTCACCTGGCTGGGAGTCTACTCACAAGTTGAAGATCATCATCAGTTCGATACCTGGCAGTAGTCTATATGTTGAATTTCACAGAGATCTGATGTCCAAAACTCACAAGGCACTACTAAAGCACACCTGAAGAATTCTGCTTATAGACATTTGATCGGATGTCTACAGCCACCATGTGCGATTAAATCACAGAGCGGTTCGGGTTAGACCAACTTTCTCTACGCTAACTAAAACCAAGCTAAAGCTTTTGGATTAAAAGCCTCATGGTAATATGTTTTCACTATTGCCATAAATGTAACTAAACCTGCTGAATGGATTTACCAGCAGCTGTTTGTTGAACTTCACTGATTTGCACATTGAGGATATTTAAGCTTTGTCTAGTTTAACTAATGGCTAATCAGATTTAAAGTCCAATGAGAAAAAACAAATCTTAATCCGCATCAGACAAGCTAGCTGGATATATTAGGTTATCCAGCTGAACACAATCAGATCCTGTTTGCCCCGGATATGATTAATTGGATTATGAATGGAGTGTGGTCCATGATTAGGGATCTGAAGCAAGAAACACAAATCACTTCAAAGTGATTGGGAGAAACCAAATATCACTTCTGCGTGTGTTTTAGATAATTGTTATTCATACACCCATTTTAGTCAACAATCATTCTTTTTTTACCAAGAATTAAACTACGCTTGTTGTAGATTCAATCTCCTCTGCTCTCGATGATTCGTTTGCATGTTGTAAGCTTTTCCTTTCCTTCCAAAAACCTTTCTCAATCTCACTCTCTCTGACGATCTCTTTTAATCTCATTTGATTAATCTCTAAATCTCATTCTCTACAATGAAAGTCTTTCAATTTTAGAAGGATATTCAAATGCTAATTGAGTTATCTACTTAGAAGATCATACCTCTAAAAGTGGTTGGATCTTTACTATTAGGAGTACCATTTCTTGGGGTTTTAAGAAACAAACTTGCATAGCCGATTCCACCATGGTTGCCAAGTTCATAGCTTTAGCTTCGGCAGGTAAAGAAGTAGAATGACTCAAAAATATATTTCAAGAGATTCTAACATAGACAAAGCCTATGTCACTCATATCAATGAATTGTAATAGCCAAAGTACATTATCAAAGGCTTATTGTCAAATATATAATAGAAAATCTAGACATATTGGTCTAAGACATAGCTATGTTAAAGATCTTATAAAGAGTAGAGTAATTTTTATTATTTATATAAGATCATAATTAAATCTTGCAGACCTTTAACGAAAGGTCTGACAAGGGATTTGATGAAAAGGCATCATTGGAATGGGTCTAAGTCCAGTTTATAAGATCATCAATGGTGGAACCTCAACTCACACTTTGAGTAACACAAAGTCTTGAGTTCAATAAAGTACATCATCAGAGTGATTGTAAGTACCAACTAAATAAATATACTAAGGAAAAGATAAGACTTAGTCCCATAAAGCAAAAAAACAATTTGAGCCTTGCTCTTAATAGACCGATAGTATAATACATATATGCTAAAGTACTCATATGGGTGTACTTTTTATAAAGTCTACCTATGTGAGTATGAGATAGAGCCACTTCTTAGAGTCTTGGGCTTAACTCTTAAAGCACTTATGAAAAAGAATACTGATTACAAGGCCTATAAAAATGTGTCAGTAGACAAGCTTTGAACTATCCAGTCTATTTGAACAAGTGTGCATGTTCAAATCGTGAGATACCTTTATGTTATGCAAAGTAAAGATTCAAATCGTGAGATACCTTTATCGTAACTATAAGATTTTCAAAATGATGATTTTTTAAATGTATTTTAAAAATGGTGGAGATTGTTGGTGATTTTCAAAATACCCAAATATATTTGGTGAAGGTTATGCGTGCAGCCATATTATGGCATTAATAGCCACTTAGTTAAATGAAAATTGTGCTCATTAGTAGCACATATAGTAGTTGTAACTCTTGAGTATTTTTCAGGCATGTTGTAGTACTAAGAGCCACTTTCTTAAGTGGTAATTGTGCTCATTAGTAGCATATGTAGTGGTTGAAACTCATTAGTATTTTCAGCCATATTTTGGTAGTAAGACCCACTTATTTGAGTGATAATATGCTCATTAGTAGCACATGAAATGAATGTAACTCTTGAGCATTTAGCATCCATGTTATGGCATTAAGAGCGATCTTGAGTAGAAATTATGCTCATTAGTAGCATATCATGAGTTACATTAAAATGGTATTATAAACAAGATTTATCCTAACTTTTCTCTCATTGTGTGTCTTTTCCTACTTAGTTTTCAAGAGAGCTTGCAAGCCCAATTGTACTGCTAATTAGGTTTGCAACATCATCATTTTTTCTTTGCTGGTTTGTCTACGACTTGATTGCATAGAGAGTTGTCGTTATATCTTGAAGGTATTTGTCAGGGTCCATTGCATTCTATTATTGATACCGATAGCGGAAAATAAAGTTAAAGGTTAGTGTTTATCATGCCTCAAAGAATAGTGCTATCCTAACTGCTTTTAAGGGTGTTAAATTTGATCTCTGGAGTGGCAACTACTCAAGAACAGTGCCATCTATTAAAAGATCAACTCCAACATGTTCTTAGTAACCATTGTGCCCTATCTTTTGGTAGAAGATCAAACCCTCAACGCCAAAAGGTGAATCCTTGATGTGAATCCACTTGCGAACATGGTTCTATTTTTCTCATTAAATCTTACTTGCCAAGCATAGATATTTTATCACAACATCTTTTTTTATGAAACTTCAAATTTTCACCTAATTTTTAAGGATGACTAATCTTCAGCTTGGTTTAAATGAGCTAAAGAGCCGAAACTTGGTAAATTCTTGAGTTGAAGGAAACCATGATTGCCCCCTGGGTTTGTTTCAACTTGTTTGTCTGCTCTACTTTCAACCATAGCTAGACGAGTCACAACTCAAACCAATCAACAAACAATTTGAGTCTTTTAAGCCACTACAGGAAAATAGGCTTATTAGGACTGTCGGCGGAAACAATTCCGATTGTTGATAGGAACAATTCCAACTGTCCAAGAAAGTTGGGATATAGTATGACACGTGAACAGCCAGAATATACCAATATACAGTCGGAATTTATTATTTCTCCATCCCAACTATTACAGACTTAATAAACAGTCGAAATTGGCTTTGTAGAGCAACCAGAATAAGTTACGCCAGGCTGGAGTAATTCTCTCTCACTCTCTCATTCTCTCCGCCGCCCTCTCTCTCTGCAACCTCTATCCGGCAGATAGTCTCCTCTTTCTCTATCAAGTAGCTCTCTTTGTTTCCGGTTCCCCAGCCATCCTTACTCGGGAAATCCAATGGGTATTCTTATATTTTCCATAGAACCGGATTTTTCGAGGGAAATTTCTTGCACCAATAACTCTTCCTAATTTGTCTTCCAACCCATCTTCTTTTGCATTTGGTTGTCATTGCTGAATTCCTGTATGCCCTTCTTTAACCCAAAATTCTTGTATATGGATCTTCACTGTCGTAGAACCCAGCTAGACACCAGATCACCGGAAAAGTCTCATGATTTTTTTGTCATTGGTAAGATCTGATCTTGGCTCCCAACATCGAGTCAACTGGTCTTTGTGGCCGATTGATCTTGCATTATAGCTTATTAGGTGTTTTTTTCCCGTGCTTAGATCAAATTAATGCCTCGTTAGTTCGCTCTTTTTGACCCTCTACAAGCTTCCATTAAATTACTTGCTTAATTAGATGCTGTTGTTGAACCTCTCATTTAGTTTGATGAATAGTTCCCCTTTCACTGTACCATCTTGCTCAGTTTATTGTTCCCCTTTCATTCAGCATAATTAGATGGATCTTGGGTCAGCCAAATACAATTCTAAGGTAACCTAAAATGTTGATATTCTTGACTCTTTATAAGGGTGCTTTAAATTTTCATTGGTTCACTTCACTAAATTTTGTCAGTTAAGTACTTGAAGATTGTGCATATTTTGATGCAATGCAAATACTCTTTTGGTTCTCTTATTCTCACTTGACTTTCATGTGTAGTTAGATAATTTGTGTTCTCATTGCATATATGTACATAAAGGTTTCTTGATAGAAAATTGTTTTACAATACGTGCTTCTATTACTGATGGTGATCTATTTTTATGGTGTTCAATAGAATGTTAGCCATATTGATACATGCTTCTGTGTCAATCCAAGATCACTAGTAGCCTTATTTTCGTGTTAAATGTTTTTTACTCTCGAGGAAGCTTAAACTGATCGGAGTAGGCATGAATTGGCATCTGAACGAAATTGGTGAAAAGAATAGGTTTAGACTATGCCATGCCTCAGAATTTGTTATTTTAAAAGATATTACTCTTTTTTTTGGGTGATTTTAGAATGCCACTATTCATTACACAACGTTTGATCTTGGCATCACCTTCAAAGATCATATACTTTGTCAATTAGGGTAAGAGCTGCCGTCCTGCATGAAAAGGACGGAGCAAACTGAGAGGGTTGTGTATTATAACTCACGATTCTACCGTCGGCCATCTATTAGCTCTTATTTGAAAAATTGTTGAGCTGCAGTAGCTTCTTGCCCACGGTCTAGACTGTGGATTATGCTTAATGTCGAGAACCGCAACTGCCACCCAGTATAGGGCAAGCGCCGTAGCCATGAGTCTCATGATAGAGGACTAGCCATCAGATATATCCAAATACAATTACTACACTATTAGGATTCATCAAGTTAATTGTATAAAAAGAAAATCAGATCTGGATTCAAGTTCTAGATCTAATGAAATTTACATCTCATCAAGTGTAATCTTTTGATGTTAAGTAAACTTAATCCCAATCCATTTCCTTAACTCATGGGTAAATTACTATCCAAATAAAATCAGCTTTAACGTAGTAGCAAATGTCAATTGAATATTTCGGTGTCGCCGAAATATATATACACATATATTTTGGCGTACACAATATCTATATATTTATGCATGTGTATAATAAGTAACCAAAGCCTTGTGCTGAGTTTGATATATATATATATATATATGTTTGGAATACTGTAATGATTAGAGTTGGATCCTATGAGCCTGGAGAGACTGGATTACTGTATCTGCCTTCACTAACGACTCACGGCAAAGCTCATTCCACACAAGAAAAAAATTTGCAACTAACATTCAATTAGAACTCACTGCCAACAAAATCTTAACAAAACGGTTGCACTAGATGTCTTATATTCAAGATACAAACAGAACGCCTACATGAAGCTCATTTAGAATTCTTTCCAAGAAAAAGATCCTCTGCAATGGAAGTCAAAAACAAGGGGCATTGATGAAACTAAACAGAATTAAAGAGAAACCAAGACAGAAAGATCCATAGCAAGCTAGTGATAAGTGATAATGAGGATATACCAAGGTGCACCCTAGTTCACTCCATTCTTGACGTGACCAAACACAATAAAATGGCCGCTCTCTGCTGGCAAAATTCGACGGAAAGCCACAAGAAACTGTGACAAATTGCAAGGCCCTGTAGGGTGCACAATTAGTATTGCATTTTACTACAAAATGCAAGCTACGGGGTACAAATTGAGTTAGAGGATCAAGATTATCAAGAACATGGCGCACAATCAGGAAAACTCGGAATATGTGAGCAGTGGGATAGTGGTGATCGTAGGGCAGATTTCAATTCAATGAGTAAAAGGCGAAGGTGAAGAGAAAGGGAAAGAGAGACAGATATTGGATCATCGTGGCAGAAGAGGCTTACTATCGTCGTTCTTGGTAGAAAAGGAAATCGACTAGCCAATTTAGTCTGTAGCGGTAGGAAGCCAAGTTGACAAATCCGCCAGCGAAGAAGAGCACCGCGGCGAAAATAAACAACCAGGGGCTGTTGAGCTGCTTAAGGTCACCCTTGGCGAGCCATGCATACCAACAGGGAATGGCAAGCAACATTAGAAAGACGCCTAACGATGCTGTTATGAACTCTCTTATTCCTTGTTCGTCAGGAGCCGGAGTGGGGTTGGCGGTCGGGGATGGCGCTTGTGACGCCCGAGAAGGAGGAGGTGCTGCAGATTCTTCTACTTCTTCTATCTCCATCTTGCGCTTTGATGAACTCTGAGAGAGAGAGAGAGAGAGAGAGAGAGAGAGAGAGAGAGAGAGAGAGAGAGAGAGAGAGAGAGAGAGAGAGAGAGAATTAATTCGGAGCTATGATATGTTAAGAGCTAGCTAATGTAGGAGGAAAGCAATTTAACTGAACAAGAACAAACTCCTTGCATATTATGCACGGCGTTTCTTGTTCTTGTTCTTGTTCAGTTAACTCTTAGCGTATCATAGCTCCGAAATAATTCCGTATCTCTCCCTCTCTCGTCAAAAGTTCATCAAAGGGAGCAGGATGAAGATGGCAGAAGTAGAAGAAGCAGAAGAATCGGCAGCACCTCCTCCTTCTTAGGCGTCACAAGCGCCAGCCCCAATCCCGATTGCCACTCCGGCTCCTAACGAACAAGGAAAGCGAGGGTTCACTCTTGGCGTGCATATCTTGCAAGAAGGCAATGATAATAACTAATTCTTTTCGTTAGAAATGCGTATTAGGATATGTGATAGAAGGTGGAGAGTTTTGAAATGGAAAGGGACATGTGGCTCATGAAAGCTTGAAAAGTATTATAACATCCAGCGTGTGAAGATAGGTCTTCATGAGTTGATTTTACCGATCATAGGGTTAATTGACATACCTCAATCGCATGACAACAAAAAGAGTGGCATGTACAGGTGAGGAGTTATATGTTATTTTTTTTTTATAGAGAAGTGAAAAGTTATCAAGTTTGGCACATTATTTGTTTTTTATAGAGAAGTGGGGAGTTATCCAGATGTCCAAAAACTCGCCACATTACTTGTTGTTTTAGTGAAAACCTATAAATAGGTATGTGTAATTAGGCAATGGAAAGAATTCAATGATTTCTTTTACTTTCTATAGAAATTGACATAACATAATCTTTTTATTTTCTCGAGCACATTGAGTACCTATAGAACCCATCAACAACTGAGATACATACGACTGGATTCTCAGAGACTCATTCAGTCACCTAATACTTGATTCATTCATGTTTTCTCCTTGATGATGAGAGTCAAGAGTTCTCTAGCATGCCCTTCCCCTTCTAGCATTAGTCTCTATTGTACTGTGTTCAATCATTCATGTGGGGATGTCATTTTAGATGGTAACATATTTTTGGCATGCCCAATATGACATAACCGCTTCTTTATAAGATTGTCCGGTGAGTGTATGGAGACTCGATCTGGTTGAGTTTATCCATTGACTTCTTCCAACACAAATGTTGCTCATCTGACATCAACCCCGATGAATGACACTTGGCCACTAGTCTCAAATAATCCATTGGAACATCCCGCACATCAACATAAAGAGACTATTCTGGCTATACCTTATGTACATTGGAATGAAGATATTGTTCTTGAACATCTTCAACTACTAGTTAATGAGTGGTTATGGGAGTGGTTTGAGAATCTTCAAATAGCATTGTTCTACCATATAAAAGAAACCATGCCTACGATGATTGCTAATCAATTGACTATCATTCGAGATCAACATTTGCTTGTAGAAAAATAAAGGAAATAAGTTGCTGCTCAAACACTATACTAGTGAGTACCGATGTTTGGCACCTATACAAGGAGCCAAAACATCCTAGGATCATCCGCGAGTTAGGACCTAACTTGTAGTAGGAACAAGTCAACATGGGTCAGCGAGTGCTCAAGTTTTCAGTCTCAGTCTTATCATTTCAAACAACTACGATACTCAACCATATGTTACCTTGATTCCCTCCAATATATCGGGTGCTTATTAAATACCGAGGGCATGCACCATGGATTTAATCCCTCAACTTCAGGATCTTCAAGCTTAATGGCGGCCCAAACAGGAGTGGGTATTCCATCACCACTACAACCACTAGACTTTGGGTTCTCCCACCACATCCAATATACTAACTTGATCAAGTGCCATCCAAGTCACATCAAGCACCGTTTCCACCTACAATTTGTCGGTTTGCATTCGACAATGAGATGTTGAACCCACCATTGAAAGTATAAGATGTCCCGATGAATCTGATGGGCTATCAACTTGGTTCGAAATACTTTTGGAATAGAGCTACAAACTCCTGATACTGAAGTGGATCCTAAGCCTTATTCCGATTGGGTCAATAGGCTTGCACCAATCCCAAGGCATTTCAAAGTAAAGTTTACCACCTTCTCGGGACAAGATGGTAAATATCTAGGAGAACAGTTGGCTCATTCCACTCTCGAGTGCAGAGGGCTAGGTGAATGCAAGATGCACAAACTTAAGCTTTTCATCTTTTTTATCATTGGCAAAGCTTATGCTTGGTACACCTCTCTTAACATGCATCCAGCCAAACTTGGGCCGAGATGCAAAAGGATTTTTCAAGCATTACAACAAGATCCAACCTCAATCAATACCTATGGAGTTAATAAATCTCTGTCAAAAAGCTAGAGAAACTGTTGAGGTCTTATTCGAGAAATTCAATGAGTTGGCCACATGTTGCTAAATGCTATTTACTGAGGTCTAATATGTGTCCTTGTCATGGAATTGTCAAACACTATTTCAGTTAGCTAATTGAGCAACATAAGTCGAATACATACTCAACATTCTTGATGCCAATAAGCAAGAAGTCCTAAGGTGTAATTAATGACAAACTTTGATTTCTTTCTTGAAAGATATGATGTAACATACTAATGATGAATCTGACTTGGCCGAAGTTATGATTGCTGAGTTGACATACCTCCTTATAATTGGAATACTCTTTGCTGCTGAAGGAGAAAGAAGAGGAAGCCGATGAGAAAGAAAATTAGCTTTTAAACATCTCAAAATCCGATCAGAACTTGATTTGCTTGTGAAGGATCAACAAATCTATTTGTCAAAAGGACATTCAATACCATCCCGAGATTATCTCATTAAGATGCATAATAATGCAAGTGCCACAACTTGACCTTGTATGAAATTAACTAGTGTATCAAGTTATGCTCACTTATATAACAAGCTATCAAGGATGGATGTCTAAAGTTTCCAGATAAGAAAATAGGGATTGATGCAAACCCATTCTCACCTATATTTGTTGTAGTGGAAGACAGTCCTATATTGCCATTATGCACCATCACAGTGAAACCCAAACAACAAATACGATTCACTCCAAGCAAAGGGAGTCAATCATCATCATTCATGTCTTCCCACCAAATAAGATCAAAATACAAGGTGTTTGATGAGAAAGTGAAGGTCAGGGCACATAAGTTTGTTTGTCTAATTGCCCCACATACCAAGCTCAAGCATTTTCTTGGTGGAACCATTAAGTGAAACCACGATAAAATGTGGGGTTTCATCGAAGACCACATTATCAATTCTATCAAAACAATGTCTCGATTTGATGGGAATGGCAACCTGTAGTTCATGATCCTGATGTATCTTTGAGAGAAAGAGACAACTCAAGGTTGATGTTTCGTGAGCATCATTAATGCCCATCTCAAGCCATCGAAGTCCGAGTACATAATAATTTGATTTTGTTGGATATTTTGTGGGGTGAAAATTGTCTTCCTCTTTGAGGTTGGATGATCAAGCCTTAAACCAGCCCCTCTAGAGTAGAGCAATGACTAGAAATTCTTGATTGTCCACATGATTTCCTTGTAGTTGTTGGCTAACTACCCGTACTTAAAAGCAATGTCATCAATGAAGGAGGGCCCAACATAGAAGGTAATTAAAATGTGACGAGATCACTCATGATCATGAGAAGTACCTAGTGAATCATCACTCTCAAGTCATCGATTTTGATGAGGAGTTAGAACATGACTATCTCCAAAGATAGAAACAAAGTTCTCAACCCTCAAAGACAAACATACCTTCAATGAGAATGAGGGATTTAAATTCATGTGATCCTTTGGAAAGGGACTCCATAGGCATGGATGATCCAAAAGTAGATATGAAGAATGCCGAGTTTGAAGGGCATCCATATTTTCTACTCGAAGACTTAGATGAATGGGTCAATGCAGTTTTTGCCGAATGGAGGAAATATTGGTTGGTCTTACATGATCTTGAGTTAGAGACACGAAATAGAGAATTGGGACTTTAACCACATTATGATGAGATGGACTTCATATATACATGACAGATCATACAAAGGAGGCTGAGGAATCCAAAGAAGAGGTCTAGAAGCAAGAAGGAGAGATGCTAGAATCAGAAGTACCTATCATGAACTTCAAGATACAACATACTCTATATATTGGGTCAAATCTATGAGAATTTTTGGGGTCTAGAGCAATTGTTGTGAATTTATATAGTTTGTTGTCTCTCAAAATTATCCAAGACTGCAACCGATGATTAGCAGTAACCTAAAATAGGAAGGAGTTGCCAAAGAGGAGGACTATTTGTTGGATGAGACGTAAATATTTGATGAAAACTTCAACAATGATTTCGGGGAAGTTCTCTATCTTTTGGAAGACATGATTACTATTTTGTCGATGAGTTTTGCTCCAAGAGGAAACACACAACTAATTCTAGAAGATGACTTTTTGACAAATGAATTCGATTGTGCAACTCTCGTTAGTAATGATGACATTATGATGGTATTTAAGAGACCACCAAATGCTATTGCAAGACATTTACCACCATTATAAATTACCATAGAGGTGAGTGATCACCCTTTTAAATGTGTTCATAGATGGTCATACTGTATCTAACATAATACTGAGTAACATATGGTAGATTGGGAAAATGGTTGTTGATTTAATTATGATGAACCTCAAGATGTCTAATTTTTGAGGAAAATCATTAATTACCATATGAATGATAATTATCGAGCTAAAAATTTTCTCAAAGATGTCGGTTACCCATTTCTTCATGGTTTATGGTAATCTAGCTTATTCCCTATTATTCAGGAGTGACTCGATACCTTCAAATTGTTGTATTTCCTTGATATACATTTGTTTGTTGGTGAAAAAGTCGAGGTTGTTGATGTTGAGTAAGATCCTTTCACAACCGATGTTAAGGCCTCTAAGGCATTATTTTATTCACCTTGGGTGAGTTCATTTGTTATGCCTAAAGCCTAGGAAGAAATGTGATCCTATTAGTTAATCATCTAGGGTTTCACTTTTGACTTAATTGATTTACAACCATTACCTAAAGTGACTCATGGATAGTAAGTCTCATGCTATTTGAGATTGTTTGCAATGGTGGGAGGCATCTTATGTTGAACAAAGACTTAGGAGGACATATACTGAACTACTCAAGAGTAAGTGGAAAATTGCCCCATTCTTGTAATTTTGCCACCTACCGGAGGAGGAACAATGTTTAATTATCTTAACCAAAATGATTAGTCGAGTTTCACTTTAGGAGACCGTTGGATTGAGGTGAACTTGGTTACAAAAGAAACAATAAGACTGGCAAAAGTGAGTGCTCACATGCATGAAGATAATTGGTCGCGATTGATCAAATTGCTCAAACAGTACAAGGATTGCTTTGCTTGCGAGTATCATGAAATGCTTGATTTACTTCAAGTGTTGGTTGAGTATACTATTCTATTGAAAGAAAGGATAAAAACACACAAACAATCGATGAGAAGATTCAAGGTGGAGATGCTTTTGACCATCAAACAAGAGATATAATGTCTTTTGGAGGATGAGATTATTAGAACAACCGAGGTACATAGATATTTCTCTAATATTGTTCTTATTATTAAGAAAAATAATAAATTACGAGTATGCATTGATTGTCAAAATCTTAACTTGGCCACTCCTAAGGACCAATATATCATGTCAATGAATGATATGTTGATCGATGCAATAGTT
Organism: Brasenia schreberi; assembly: GCA_036023115.1. Taxonomy (NCBI): domain Eukaryota; kingdom Viridiplantae; phylum Streptophyta; class Magnoliopsida; order Nymphaeales; family Cabombaceae; genus Brasenia; species Brasenia schreberi. The sequence goes on along the minus strand of JAYKKT010000085.1, from coordinate 7,551,229 downwards.
GCCCACGAGATCTTATCGTTCATAAATGGTGCCTCAAGATATAACCAAATTTAGGTAAATCCTGAGAATATGCATAAGATGGCATTCAAGTGTCAAGGGGAATTAGAGATTTATGAATGGATAGTGATGTTGTTTAGACTTAAGAATGTTGATGCCATATATCAATGAGCAATGCATCGTATCTTTCATGATTTAATCGGGAAAACTATGGAGATATACATGATATTATTGTCAAATTTGAAAGTTTCAAACAATATTTGTTCGACCTTAAGCAAGTTTTTCAGCATATATAAAAGTAACATTTATAATTGAATCTAAACAAGTATGCTTTTATAGTTTCTACTAAACAATTCCTAGATTTTCTTTTACATAATAGAGGGATCAAAGTCAAACCCTACAAGGCTAGGGCCATCATCGATGCATGCTAGATCACACAAGAGAACAAAGGAATTGTAAGGTTTAATTAGGCATGTTAGTTATTTATGACTATTGGTAACGCTGCAAGCAAGATGGCTCCTTTAACAACATTATTGAAGTTAAAGGATGTAGAAGATTGTTTGGAGAATGGAGAAAGACTTGGTATTCGAGAGGATCAAGGAATATTTAGCAAAACTGTCTGTGTTGGTGCCCATGATTTTTGAGAAATCGTTGAAACTATATATAGTCACTACAAAAAATTATATCGGTACTCTGTTGGCATAAGATGTCAAGGACAGCACTGAGTGAGCTATTTTCTATTTGAATTGGTTACTCATAAATGTAGAATCCCAAATATTTTCCAATTGACAAGATTTGTTTGGCATATGAAATTGGAACATTATCTTCTTGCAACCGAAGTATAGGTGTTATAAGCAGAGTTGATATCTTATGTTATCCAATTAGCTCCTTAATTGTTCAAGGCAAGCTAGTCAAGTGAGCAATCAAATTGTGCTCTATTGACTCGAAACATTGCCGTCGTAAAGTAGTGAAGGGTCATGTAGTGGTTGATTTCTTGGCACATTTTATGTGCATCGAGGCCATTGACCCTTTAGAAAAAAAGCATAATGTGATATCTGAATGACCTTGGTCAGTTAAGTTCAATGGCTCAAAATCTAATTGAGGTGTGGGAATTGGTGTTTGTATTATTTCCCCACTAGAAAAGTCCTTAGAGCAGGCCTTACTAATAATGACACTAAATACTATGCTTTGATTTATGGTTTAAGTTTGATTTCTATTGTTGGAGTAAGAAAAATAGAGATTTATAGTGACTCCCAAGTTGTACTAAGTCAATTAAACCTAGCTCGAATTTACAACCCTTGCATCAACATACAAAAGATTTGGTAGAAACATTCCTTGAAATGAATCTATCATACATTCCTAGAGATGAAAACTAGGTGTTGAATAATTTAGCCAAGATTGCTTCCAGTCATAAAGCAATATATGAATCTAAAGCAGTGATATCCTTGATGCAAGAGGCAAAGGAACCTTGTGACTAGAGAGATTCATCAGAAAATGTTTGAATCAATCCTCGTAATACTTATATATTAAGACTCGGTGTAGGGTATACTCTATTGAACTGTGAGTTGCATAAGTGAAGACATTGAGGTTTTCTTTTGAGATATTTTTATATAAATGAAGCTTGAACAATGATAACTAAAGTTCATGAAGGCATTTATGAGTTCATCTGTCATAACAAAAATTGAAGTGGTTGATATATCAACATAGGTATTATTAACTAATTATGCATCAAGATTACACTAATTATACAAAAGGGTGTCAAGAATGCCACTATTTTGGTTTATTGTAGAAAGCACCAGTAGTAAAATTTTACTTGATCATCAAACCATGGCTATTATGAGGTTGGGCCATAGACTTAAATGGAAAGCTCTACCCAAAATCTTTGAAAGGACATACGTTCATTATAGTGGCAATAATTACTTTACTAAGTGGGTTGAAGCCCTACTATTAAAGGTGGTCACCCAAGATGAAGTGATCAAGTCCATCAATGACAATATTATCTTTTGGTTTGCGATGTCACAATCAATTACAACAGATGAAGGGAGTACATTAACAAGAGGGAAAATAGTGTGAGTTTTCTCAAGAGCTCCAATGTTAAGTTGGTATATTTAACTCTTTACTATACACATGCGAATGGTCAAACTGAGGCTATCAATAGAGTGATTATTGATCTAGTTAAGAAATCTTTCAAAAATAACCCAAGAAAGTGGCATGAGGTGTTGCATCAAGTTCTTTGGGCTAACCGAAACTCCATTTTGACTTATATATAGACAAGATGTGGTGTTACTGATGAGAATTAGTGTTGTCTTTATAGGTAGCTAAACATAGTAATTTATAACCTGATGAATATTGATAGTCTTTCATGATGAAGCTTGATTTAGTGGAGGCAAACTGTTGGATGTCATTCGATAATTTACTTGCCAATAAGCAAAAGTTGCTCGAGCATACATCAAATATGTTCAAGTAAAATAGTTTAAGAAAAGGATTTACTTTGAAAGACCATCATACTAGGTACCCAAAAAAGGTCTAGTGTTTGGAATGTGGTCTCCCAATTTGGATAGACTTCTCAAAGTCTAACTTGGAGGAGCATATAGATTGGTCAAAATCAAAGAGAAAGAAAATACAAAGAGTATAAATGGAAAATACTTAAAAAATAATATTCTTTGATTGGGAAGGATATTATATTTAAATTTTTTAATTAATATGAGTATACAATCATCAAAAGAATTACAAAGAATAAAAGAAGATTATTCATCCTGAGCTAAATACCGTATCAAAGGTGGTCAGGTCCCCGACTAGGCCAACTCACCTTGGACTACAACCATCCAACACTCTTTGTACTCCCATTCTAGACCTTTAAGAATATTCACCACCAATGGTTCTTCTTGTGCTTGGCTCCTCGAGAGGCCCTCTAGGTAGGCTTCCTCCAGTTATCGTAGTTTTCAGCATTCTTACTCATAAGCTCTAGTTGCGGCTATTAGTTCTTAATAGTGTTGGGACAAATGATCATTCAGGTGGATAACTGCGATGTGAGGGATGGAACTTCTTGAGGGAGACAGAGAAAGTCACATACAAGACAATCAATGTTCTCATGAGCTTCTCGACACTGATCCATACTATCCCGTAAGTCGAAAGCTTGAGATTGAAAGTTGTCAAGAGTTACTCTTGATTGAACTCGTTGTTGCAGAAGATGGTTCAATCGAGAGGAAAGATAATGCATCGATTGACGGTTCATAGAGAGCCTCAATAGTTGAAAACCAATGGCACTCTAGAGATCAAAGAGGTATATCTGGATTGGTGGCTAACCTCTAAAGTGTAGAAGAAAGAGAACCTTCAAGCTCTCACCCTTCTCCAAAATTCTTACCATGAATGCATCAAGTGAACTCTATATCCATCTCGACTCTAGAGGGTGACAGAGGCACTACTTCTCCTATGAACACAACATCATTGCTTGGTGCATCTATATCGACTGGAGTAGTCTTTGAAGAAACATCAACGATACCCTCCATAGAAGTTGATTTTGATCCTAAAATAGTAGTTGCAGAGTGCTGGTTGAAATGAGCATGAGGGCTCCCTCTAGTCTTGGTGTCGCATGAGCATTAGTTTGATCTCCTATCAAGGTTCTTTGAGAAGAGTCATCTTGGAGAGTGTTTCAAAGATTGGGGCTACAACAACCGCTACTCAAGATGGAGTAGAAATGTGGGTCTCCTCCTGATAGGGTACACTAGAGATTGTACTCTAATCAACGAAGACATGAATTTCCTCTTTATAGGGTGCAATAAGTGTCACGGTTGAGGTGAAAGCTCAGAGTTCTTCTTGATGAAGTGTGATGACCTTACCGAATTAGAAGTCATTAAAAGAGAACCTCTATTTGAACTTGCATGACATAAAAGAGTACCTATGGACAATGTCAATATGGTTAAAGAGAACAAAAGGAAAGCGAACATAGAAATGCTATAAAGGAAAGCTTATCCTTCTAAGATATTTGAGATACAGTGGGGGTCATCCTCCAGATCTTCTGTAGTTGGCTCTACAATGGTGAGGTCCGAGCACTGGAGTGAGGTCATTTTTGGGGCAATGTAGTCTGATCAACCATGACATGTTTGTGCTCAGTTCACTTGACATTAAATTGGTGAATTAGTCAATAAAGGCCTCCGATTCTTTGTCGAAGATGGCATAGATGGCCGATGACCACAACTCTTTATATTTAAGGGTATTTCCTAGGTTGTTTGTGAAACCATTAAAAGGAATAATCTCACCCATCCAAAGCTTGACTTTAGTCACCATGTTGATTGCCAAATTCTACATTGCTATGCTGCCTACTGGGAGCGAGTGTAATTGACTTGATGACTCGACTTGCATTCCTACTTTACTCAACCTCTTCCGAGACGAAGACTCGCTTGTTCTGTCTTGATATAGGCCCAGTCCCAGGCAGAAGTCTCCTCCGAACTCTTTCATTTCTTCCGAGGCCGAGCATCTGCTTACTCAAGCTTTAGTGTAGAGAGATGCACCTGTATCAGCTTCCACAGGCGTTGGTTCCGGGGAAAAGGAAAAGTCTATAGGCTCTGAGTATCTCAGCCAAATAAATGGGGCCAAGAATTCTTTGAACAAGAGTGAATTGATGGGCTAAGCATTGAGCAAAATGTCTCTCGACCATTGTTCAGTTTGTGGAGGAGGAGGATGTACCAACCCCATTCAAGAAATCCCTAGAGTATAAGAATCACTGTCACATGCTATGGAGATTTGAGCGGGGTTGAACACTTTTCCAGTATTTGTCAAGTCACACATTTTCCATGACTCAATAAATAAAATTAGAGTTATTTTCAAATTTTAGTTGGAGTAGTTTATTGAGGGAGATTGATAATGCCCCAATTGGAGAATGGGGTTTCAACAAAACTCTGTTTAGAAAGAGCTCCTCCTATTTAAGGTAAGCAAGTTGGTGACCCAAGAGAGTAATAACATATAGCCAAGGAAAATAAAGGTATATCTAAAACGTAATAAACCATCATGGGCCAAAAGTAGTGTTATGTGTTTTTCTGTTGGCTAATTGAGAAATCAAAGATGAAATGCCTCAAAAAAGGGTACTTAGAAAAAGGGTACAAATCAACAATGATATGGTACTCTTTGATTATTGGTATGTGTAGATGAGAATTTAATTCCAAAGATTATGGATATACCTGAAATCCAATTCACACATATTGTTTTGTAGAAAGTAAGTTTTCTAAAACATGGGTGAATGTGGAATAGTGAGTTATTTTCATCATAGGTCTTCATGAGTTTTCTGGTAGTCCTTGGGTCTGCAAAAATCTTCAAAATTAGAGATTCCTAGTCTATTTTTGTTTTGGCTATTGGATGTGTAGATGTGCAAAATTAAATCAATGAAGTCCCTTATTTTGAAACTCGAAACAAAACATATTACAGAAATACATAGGCTTAAAGAAACGACTATATCTCAAAACATGAGTACTATATTTTAATGAAACTAACAAAATTGGAAATGTATGGAAGTTATCTTTCTAACGGGACCATTTTCAAGAAAATTAGATCAAGACAAACAGAGTTAAGTGACTTTTACCCAACCTCTATTATAGGATGTGTAGTGTAGATGGGTTCTATTATGATTATGCTCGGTTTTGCCCAATTTTATTTATAGCCTTCAACGTTCCTAAAATTCTTAAAAATTTTATGAAGTGTTGGCTATGTGTAAAAAATGTGTGTACCAATTTTCAGCAAGTTTAGATTGCAGAATAGGGTTAGAGAATTCAGCAATCAAGCAGATGCAGAATGTAGAAAATAAATTTTTTGATTTTAGGAAACTAATGGATGCATCTAGCGAAGTTCTACCAAATTAAATGATCATCCACAACAAAAAGGAAGTGCATTAATCAAAGGAAAGTATCATACAGCTTAAGCATGCAGGGGGTTAGAGAGTATCACATTTACATTGTATGTTGGGGTAGGAACACCATCAATTAAACACATAAGAGGCGATTCTTACCCATGACCTTAGATGGATTTTGACAGCATCTCCTCTCAAAATATTATATTGATTTGGAGTCAAATGCTCCTTAATTACAACCCAATTGAATTCAATTGAAAGTCTTAAGAAAAGAAGGGGAGAAAAATGTGAGAATCGACCTTAGATTGAAGCTTGAAGGCATGGAGTGGAGCCGATCCTTGGCTGGCTGCACCTTGGAGGAAGGGGACGACTCCTTCCTCTCCTCATCCTCTCTCTCTCTCACTATGACTCCATGTCCTCAGTCATCGAGAGAATAAGTCATGCCCAAATGATTTACCACCAAAAAGGATACTAACATATTTGCTCTTTTAGTGTGATTCTTGGGATTATGTTCATTTGCCTTTGAGATCTATAAAGGTGACAGTTTCTTATTTCCTATGCTTTTGTAAATCTCTTATGCAAAACCCTTTCTCACTCTTCTTGCTTTACATGAGAAAAACCAACTCAATTTTCTTCTTCTTGTGAGTCATCTCTATCTCTAGGGCTTTCCAGAACCCAATTTCATCAAAATTTCTAACTTTGGATTATCATGTATCCCAAATTGATGACTCGGGTTATTTCTTTCTTGGCCCTATTGTATCTATTGAAGTGGGCCTTAGGATTGTTGATGAAATGATTGTTTCAAAAACCCTCTCTCTACGTAAGTTGGTATCAATATGATCATCCCCTAAAGGACTTTTATACTTCCGTGGTAACTCTTTCCCAAATTCCCTACAACTTAACCCAATGGAGAAAGGTTTTTCCATTAAAATCTTAGAGTAGGAATAGGACCTACTTATTTGGATTTCATTTTGTTTAAGAATTAGACTTTCTTATGTGAGAAATTAAATTTTGAAATGTCTTCCAAAATTTTCTACAAAACCTCTAGTAAGTAGTGGGTATTGAAACCCGAATGAGGGGAAATATGAGAAATTGGAAATCTTTTTTTATAGAAACTAAAAAGGAGTTCCCTTTGAAAAGAAATTTTGAAAAACCCAAAACATCAAAAGAAACAATATGTGATTGTCTCACTTGGGGCAGCCAGCCTTCATAGGCTTCTCCTCAAGCTTATACATACCATGAGTGAGTCTCTTCACACACATTACACTCCATACCATGCATGCATTCATAAAAAAGTCAGTCATGCATGATCATGATAGGACTAGTGGTTTGCTTAAGTCTAAGTCCCCTTTGGCTAAGATCCTCTCATTCACAAAAATTCGAGAAAAAGGATGCTATGAAACGAAGAAAAAATCCATACTCTCAAGTCAAATTTTGGGAAGGAAATTCAAAAGAGTGTTTCTTCTTTCCCATTATCCAAATAAATTTAGATTAATGCCAAAGAGGGGCATTTGTAAACACCCAAAATGTTTTCAAAATGTAGATCAGCTTGTTTCAGAATTTCCAAAACAATAAGTTTGTTTTAAAAGTGGCGACCCAAGTGGGAGACCTTGTCTTCAAAATCAATCACCATCGTGGCCCACATCCACTTGGAAAGTGGCAACCCAAGTGGTATGATCCCAATATTGTGAGAGGGATAACCACAAATAATGTGTATTGGTTGATTGATGTTGAGGGAAGAAATTTAGTAGACCTTATAAATGCCCAATACTTGAAAAAATATAGGGTTTATGTTAAATTCTTTCTAATTTACCTTCTCAACCACCCAACTTTCCAAGGCAGGCTAGTCAAATGGGCTATCAAACTGTGCCCTTTTGATTTAAAACACCTCTTAAGGTCGTGAAGGTCAAGTCATGGCTGATTTCTTGGTACATTTTGCATGCATTGAAGCTATCAATCCTTTATACATGGCACATATCATGATTTTCGAATAGCCATGGATGATTATGTTTGACGACTCAAAGTATAGTAGAGGTATAGGTCAGTGTTTGCACTATTTATTCTACCGAGAAAGTGAGAATGCTCACTATCTCCTTGGAGTCATGCTTTTCCAATAATGAAGTAGAATATCATGCTTTGGTCTACAGTTTAAGCCTAATATTGGTTGTTGGTGCAAGGAGGGTGAAAGTTTATGGTGACTCTAAATTAGTCCCAGTGAACTTATAGGGGATTACTAATGTCTTAGCTCCAACTTATGACTTTTGTATATTCACAAAGTCAAAAATCATGTGGCTAATATCTTAGCTCATTCCTCATTGGGTTATAATACAGTATATGAGCAACATATGTTGATAGCTTCGATTTACAAATTGGGAGAGTGTGATGGTTGGTGGAACTTGCTAGTAAAATGCTTAATTCAATCATTGCAATGTTTAAACTTTAAAACCTAGTACAAGGCTCTAAATTATACTTTATTAGATGACAATTTAGATAAGTGAAGCCATTAGGTTCTGCTATTGAAGTGTTTGAGTGCAGCCAAAGCTCGCATAGTAATGGATGGTTGAGGTCCATGAAGAAATATGCAACGCCCATTAATTGGGGTTCAAAATGAAATGGTTAGTGTTTCGACATGGGTATTACTCACCTAGGATGCATCAAGACTATATTAGTTATGCAAAGGGCTGTTAGAGTGTCAACATTTTGGACCCCTACAAAAGGTACCAACATCAAAATTACACCTTGTCATCAAACAATAGTCATTTAGAGGATGGGCCATGGACTTAGCCAGAAAGATTTATCCAAAATTATCAAAAGGGTATATACTTTTATTATAGTGGCTGTAGATTATTCCACTAAATGACTTGAAGAATTGTCATTAAAATTAGTAACTCAAGAGGATGCGATCAAGTTCCTCAATACTACATTATTTTTCAGTTTGGTATCCCACTATCAATTATAGCCTATCAAGGAACGATGTTCACAAGACAAAAAAGGTAACAACCTTCCTTTAGAATTTCAGTATTAAGTTGATGCATGCAACCTTTTATTACACTTAAGCAAATGATCAAGCTAAAGCTACTAATAAGGTGATCATCAATTTGATTAAGAAGTCCCTTTAAGAAAACCTATGGAAATGACACGAGGTGTTTCCTGAGGTCCTATATAGTATCAAAGGTTCTATTATGAGGGGCTTACAAATTAGCAAAACTCGTTGAAGAACATTCTAAAATCATAAATGAGAAATATGTAAAGAAATGTTTTTCTTCAATTTGGGAAGAACAATTTATTTGATGATCTTTATAAATAAAAAAATGTGTGTATATTTATTAGAAGGTTCAAGAAATATGATGAACACAGGTTGACCATCTAGTATGAAGCTAAAGCCTTATTAAAGGTACAAGAAGTCCCGACCAAGCTAGCTTGTCCTCCTCATACTCTCGCTCGAGAGCTGCATGGTTCTCAACCATCATCAGTGGTTCCTTTGATACTTGACTTCTTAAAAGAGCTTTCAGATAAGTCTCTTCTGACTTCCATAATTTTCATCATTCTTCTTCATATGCTATAGTGATCGTTGTCACTTCTTGATAGTACACAATCAAACGGTCATTGAGGGAGGCGAGTTGTACGTTGAGGGAAGCAATTTCTAGAAAAGGGAGAGAAAGTTGGACTCAAGTAAGTCAATTTGCTCATGATCTTCTCGGCATTAGTCCATGCTTTTACGTAACTTAGTAGCATGGGACAAAAGCCTACCAACTTAGAAGTCCCGACCAAGCTAGCTTGTCCTCCTCGTGAGCATGTTGTTGCATAAGACATCCAACCCATAATAGAGGTCTAACATATATAGATTGTTTGCAGAGATCTTTGGTACTTGATAGTTGATAATCTTTTGAAGATCAAACATTGTTGAGCTTAGAGAGGTACATTTGGGTTAGTAGCTAACTTGTGAAGAGTAGAGGAAATAGTTCCTTAAAGCCCCATATATTTCTCAAGATCCTTGATAAGTATTGTCTCAATGAACTCTACATCAATTTTGATTCTCGAGGATGGTCGAGGTACAATTTCTTCTATAAGCACGACAACATCGTCATCCAAAATCATCGTGTTGGCAGCACCATTCGAGATGGCTGATTCTGGTTCAAGAGTTGCAGTTGAGTGAGGTTCTGAGGTGGTGAGGACTAGTATAAGAGCATCCTTGAGTCTTGAAATCACGAGTCTCGGCCTGAGTTTCTCTTTCAGGAGCCTCAATCTAGGTTTCCCTTTTAGGAGCCTAGGCCAAAGTTTCCTCTTTAAGAGCTTCCTAACATACGATAGTTTTGATCGAGATAAAGTTTGAGCTTCCTCTCAATGGGCTACATTGATTATTGTAGTCGGAGCAGAGACACAATTTTCCTCTTGAAGGGTCATGACAATCGTCATGGTCAAAACGAAGACTTGGAGTTTCACTAAAGGATTTGTTTTAGTTGTAGTTGTCCTGGTTGAACAAGAGGTCGTTAAAAGGGACCTCTACTTGCAATTGTGGGACAAGAAGGAACATCTTCAATAAGGAGTCTCATTCGAGGAGTCATTTCAGTCACTACTACCTTGGTCGAACTAGAGATCATTCAAAAAGAATTCTGCTCAAAGTCAAGGGGCAAATAAGACTCTTCGACAATAATTACCTAAAGAAAGTCGATGGGTTATGGAAGAAGTTGATGAAGGAAGAACAAGAGGCCTGATCAATATGGAAGCTCACCCTTTTAAGACGTTGATAATATAATGGAACATCATCCTTAGAATCTTCCAAAACTAGTCCCATAGCCGATTCCTACAAAAGGGTGCACAATAGTAGTTAGGAATCATGATCATGGCTCCTTATGAAGGTTGATTGATGGAGGAAAACTTACACATCATGTGGATGCAGGAACATTGGAACCATGATGCCTTTGTGAAAAATGTTTGAAACTGCAAGTATGTGCTTATTACTCGGTTCAATAGGCATCAAACTGATGAACATTTGTAAAAACTCCTCCATTTCTTTATCAAAAATAGTATAAATGGTTGAGGATCACCACTCTTCATATTCAATAGTGACCCAAACTCCTCCGTTTCTTTTTCAAAGATAGCATCAACGGTTGAGGAACACCACTCTTCGTATTCAATAGTTACCCCTGGATTAAAGATGAAGTTGTTGAAAAGAAATTTCTCCATTAATAATAGGTTAGCTTTAGTCATTATAGTGATTAACGAAGTTGACATCACTATGCTACCTGCTAATACCTTGATTGAATAAATAGGGCCAGGGATGCCTTGGACAAGCTCAAATTGGTGAGCTAAGCATTGAGAAAATTACCTCTCAATTGTTGTCTAGTTGGTAGAAGAAGATGATACACCAACTCCACTCAGCAAATCTTGAGAGCACATGAATCATTGTCACTATGTAAAAGAAATGTGAACAATACTAAATAATCTTTCTGATATCCGATGGGTTAGGAAATTATCATGACTTAATAGATGGAGGTCAGAATTATTATCAAACTCCAAATGAAAAAATTTATTGAGGAAGATTGATAGTGTAACAGTTTGGTATCAAAGTTTCAATAAAACTCTGCCTAAACGGAACTCTTGTTATTTAAGGTCGGCCAGACAATGACTTAGGAGAGAAAGAGGGTTCAGTTGGGGAAAATACAAATATATCCACATTAGAAGTTGGGTGTTGGGTGTTTTTTGTATTCATAAGTTGGGAAATGAAGGTGTGTATACTTCACAAGAGAGTACTCAAGAAAAAGAAACAAAAGTAAAAAGGGTTCTTCAAAAATAGAGTTTCAACAATGACACGATACTCTTTTGCAATCACTATGCTATTCAAACAAAGTATAAACTTGTACAACAAGAATAGAAGAAAGTTGACGTGTTTGTCTCGAGTTACTTCTCTCGAAGGACTGCATCTCTCTATAGGATAAATTCTTTGAGAAGAAGGAAAAATGTAAAGAGGAAGAACCTAAAAAATGAAGTTCATGACGATTGGAAAAGATCTATGATGGCATGAACATTGAGAAGGGTAGGACCAATCATACCTGACTTAAGAGTAAAATAGTTGGTTTTGCTAGACTAGAAACCTAAGAAGCTGAAGAAAAGGTTGAGGTAAGTAGGCAAGATAACTCCAGATAACTTTATAAGTTGGACCAATTGTATCCAACTTAAGAGGAAAATAGTTAGTTTTGCAAGACTACAAACCTAAGAAGTTGAAGAGAAGGTGGAGGTTAGTAGGTAAGTATAAGGTCAAAGATTTTCTACCAACACTAATCATCATTTGTGTGATTGGCACCCACCCAGTTTAAGGCAAAGATATGGAAAATTGCTCTTTTTGAGCTTTGGCTTTTCTTTTTCTTTTCAAGGAAAGACCTCTTTTCTTTTTTGGAGGTTTTTGTTTTCTCTTTTCTTTTCGAAAGACCTCTATATTGGAGGTTTTTGTTTCTTCCTTTTCTTTTGATTTTGGAAGACCTTTATATTGCAGGTTTTTGTTTTTTTTTCTTTTTCTTTTGATTTTGTCAATTTTTCTTTTTTGGAGAGAAGTAACGCGGGAGAAAACTCGTCCCTTTAGATACTCGATTCAGCCAAGAATATCCATTTCCTAATAGCATCTACTATTTGAAAATATTTTGCTATTTTGAACTAGACCTCATTTTGTAAACCAAAGATTTTTAAAATGTCACCAACTGATTTTGAAAACTCCACCTTTCATAAAGCATCAATCCCCTCATTTAGGGTCATATTTTTAAGAAGTTCAAAGGAGGCTCATTTTAAAATCTTTTCAAAAGAATTTAACATAAACCCTATATTTTTTCAAGTATTGAGCATTTATAAGGTCTACTAAATTTCTTTCCTCAACATCAATCAACCAATACACATTATTTGTGGTTGTCCCTCTCACAACATAGGGATCAATACCACTTGGGTCACCACTTTTCAAGTGGATGTGGGCCACGATGGTGAATGATTTTGAAGACAAGGTCTCCCACTTCGAAGTGGCGAGTCTTCATATGCTTTTCATAATATCAGGCTATTCTTTACCGATATGCATGTGCATGATCCATGGCAAGAAGCCTCTTTTTATCAAGTAGGTCAAGCTCAGCCATTATAGCTTGTTGTAGAGTCTCTATGGGCAAATCGAGTGCAAGTGATGTATGAAATGAATGTAACTTGCTATGAATGGGGAGTATGACATTTGTACCATAGATCAACTCGAATGGTGTGGCATTTGTAGGTGTACTGACGGAAGTCCTATAAGCCCATAAGACTTCATCTAACTTATCATGCCATGTCCTATCCTTCTCTAAAGTTTTCTCAATGATGCTTATGAGAGTTTTGTTTGTGGCTTCGGCTTAGTAGTTGCCTTGAGGGTAGTAGGATGATGAAAAGTGTTGGGTCATGCCATAGGTGTTACATAACCTTTCCATCTTCTCGTTCTTGAAAGGGGTGGCATTATCCGACACTTGGTCTCTTGAAACTTCAAATCGAGCCAAGATATTTTTCTTAATGAATGCCACTACATGTTGTCCTTGGACATTAGCCAAGGAGGTAGCTTCAACCCATTTAGAAAGATATTCGGTGGCTCCTAAGATGAACCTGTGTCCATTTGATGCGATTGGTGAGATGGGTCCTATGATGTCAAATGCCCATATGGTGAAGGGCCATAGACTCACGATGGAATGCAAGGTGGAGGATGGGATATGAATGGCATTTCCATGCACTTGACATTGATGATATTTCCTAACATGATTATGGCAATCTTGCTTCAAAGTGGACCAAAAATAACCGGCCCTAAGTATTTTCATTGCCATCATATTTGCATTGACATGACCCCCACATTCATCATCGTGGAACTCATGCATAATGATCCTAGCCTCATCAAGATCGACACATCTCAACAAGATGCCGGTAAAACTCTTTTTATAAAAAACCCCTCCCAAAATCACATATCGGGTTGAAATTTTTCGAATAAAAGCTTTATCTTTAAAGGAAGCAAATTCGAGAAATCCTTCATTTTCTAAAAAGTTTTTAATGTCTTGAAACCAAGGTTTTCTCATTGAATTTTGGTCATTTTGGCAAATCTCAAAATCATTGGTGGATGGAGTGGGTACGTATAGGATCTCTAAGGATCGAGTTCCCATAGTGGGGTCGATTCTCAAAAAAGCTATGGTGTTTCCTCTCTTCCTATGTGAGTACTCGAGTGTGCATGATTTGAAAGAATCGACCAATTGGGTGGCCAATTCGTGGTATGGAATGAGTTTTTCATTTTTGACTTGCCAAATTTTCGAAACTTGGTTTATAACAAACATAGAATCTTCAAAGACTTCAATACATGATGCCCCTAGATTTTTCAAAATTTTTAGGCCTTGTATGAGTGCTTCATATTCAGCCATATTATTTGAGCATGAAAAATCTAGTCAAAATGCAATTGGGATTTCTCCTTTATCGGGGGATATGAGGATGATTTCCATGCTTGTCCCTTGTTGATTCTTTGCCCCATCAAAGTACATTTTTCATACTTGGTCTTTATTAGAATAATTTGTCAAACATGGTTTTGAAATTCATTTGCAAAGATTCCTTCATCGGGCATTTCATCAAGTATGGGATATGTATCTTTAAGAGGTAATTCAACCACATGATCGGCTAGGGCTTGACCCTTAATGGATCTTTAATGATGGAATTTCAGATCATACTCTGTTAAGAGGAGCTATCATTTACCTAGCCTACCTGTTAGGATAGTTTTTTCAAAGAGGTGCTTGATTGGGTCAAGTTTAGAAACTATCCAAATTTCATGGTCTAGGAAATATTGTCTAAACTTTTGGCAAGCCCACACCAAGGCCAAACACGTTTTCTCCATGGCTTGATAATTTCTTTCATATACCAATAGAGTTTTTGAAATGTAGTAAATAGCATACTCTTTTAAACTATCATCCTCATATTGAGCAAGCAAAGCACCCAATACATTCGCATGAATGAAAATGTAAAGCAATAAAAATTTTCTTTGCTTTGGAGGTTTTAAAATTGGGGGATTCACCAAATATGCTTTTAATCTTTCAAAAGCTTTTTGACAATCAAGATCCTACTCAAATTTAACCCCTTTTCTTAAAAGCCTATTGAAAGATTCACATCTTGTTACTATGTTGGAGATAAATCTCCTAATTGCTTGGAGTCGACCTTGGAGGCTTCAGATTTGGGTCAAGTTGGAGGGTGGAGGCATGTCTATGATGGCTCGACATTTAGATTGGTCAACCTCTATGCCCCTTTGGCTTACCATGAACCCTAAGAGCTTTCCCGATTCCACTCCAAATACACATTTTGAGGATTTAGTTTCACTTTATAAAGTCTAAGTCTTTTAAAAACTTTTTTCCAAGATTCTATGTGTGTGCATCGGGTTTTTGATTTCACCAAAAGGTCATCCACATATACTTCCAAGAGTTCATGGAAAATAGTAGCCATGGCTCTTTGGTATGTAGCACCGGTATTTTTCAAACCAAAAGGCATAACTGTGTAATAGTATGTGCCCCAAGGTGTAGTAAAAGTAATTTTTCCCTGATCTTTTGGTGCTAGCTTGATTTGGTTATAACTCGAATAACCATCAATGAAAGAAAACATTTCATTATTTGCAGTACTATTCACTATCAAATCATTGTTTGGAAGAGAAAAATTACCTTTTGGAGTGGCTTTGTTCAAATTTGTAAAATCAATGCAAATATGAATTTTTCCATTGGATTTTCGAACTACAATAATATTTGAAAGCTATTGAGAATAAGCAATGGGTTTTATAAATCCTTCCTTTAAAAGATCTTCTAAACCCTTTTTTACTTGGGAGTGAACATCGTGATAGATTTTTCTAAGCTTTTGTTTCACGGGTTTTGCATTTTGTTCTAAGGGTAGATGATGTTCTACGATCTTAGGGTCTAAACCCGGCATGTCTTCATAGGTCCATGCAAATACAACTACATAGGATTTCAAAAATGAAATGAGTGATGTTTTTTCATGTTCATACAAACAAGTACCTATTTTGACACACTTTGGGTTAGACTCACTCCCTAGATTGATTTCTAGAAAATCCCCTCCTACGGAATTTGAAGGTTTTTTCAAGTCAATGATTCTATGAAATTCGGGAAGCTCAAAGGCTTGATCCTCCTCATGGATGACGGGATCTTCTTCCTTGCTTTGATCACTCTCAAGTACATTAATTTCTAAGGAAGTGTCATGCAAGAGAGTGGGGTTATGCATAATGAATTCAGACGATTTTGGCTTAGGAATATATACAGGTGTTGTAAAACTCGAATTTGGGATTTGTACATGGTTTTGCGAATGAAGATTTTTGGAGTTTTCATATTTTTCAATTTTTTTGTCTTTTTCTAAACACAAACTAGAAGGATGACTTTCTTTTTGAGATTTTGAGATTTCTCGATTTTTTGGCTTTTTTCAAACAAATGTTAGGGGAATGAACATAAAAGACTTTCTTTTTGGAATTTTCAGATTTTTCCAATGTTTTTGGGTTTTGGAAATTTTCTAAATTTTTTGGTTTTTCAAATATATACGTTTTTGGATTTTTTTCTAAAGAGGCGTCTTCCATCAAACCTACAAAGAAAACACCATAAATTAGACTCTAAACAAGAGGTCTAAGCCATAGGTTTCAGTGTTAGTAGGTTCTAGGGCACCCTTGACCCAATTGGTCTTAAGTGGTGGCTCATGGGGTATGGACGGGGTGTATCCTAATCCATGTCGATTTTGGTTTGGCATAGGTAGGATGGGCTCTAACCTTCCTTGGCTCTTGGCTCCCAAACCCTTGTAGGTGTATATCCCATGTTCAACATCATATTCAAGGCTTTTTGAGTTTCAAAAATTTTTTGTAAAGAGGATGGTCTTGGAATGATGTGTCGTCCATATCATGGTTATACACGCGGGTTGGCTTAGCTAAGAGTTGAGAGGTATGGGTTAAGGACTGCTTGGGCTTCCCTAGGAGATACACGATCCTAGGGGAGGGTGGCTCTACATGTTTTGGGGTTCATCGGAGATGGATAGTTCTATGGGATTGGGGGTCTCCTAGGGTGTACATGTTTTGGGATGAGTGAGACGTCTCCATGGCCTTCTCACTTGATGGATGACTCTATAGATAAGAGAAGTTTTAAATTCCCTTAAGGTGTGTGTAGATGGTCTTCTCCAAGAACTACCACCACTTGGTTATCCCACGAAATCTATAAGCATTTGTGAAAGGTTGAAGGGACGGCTCGGAGGCTATGTATCCAAGGCCTCCTTAACAACAAGTTTTAATGGGGGTTTATGTCTAATACATGAAACAACTCCGTGTGTTGGATATTTTCTACTTCTATGGGTAACTCAATGGCTCCTAGTGTGTGGGATGAGTTGTCATCGTATCCTTTGATAACGATAGAGCTTGGTTCAAGACTAGAGATAGGTACTCATATTTGAAAAGCCACGCGAAGAGAAAGAATGTTTAGACCTCCTCCCACATTGACTAAGCACTTGTTTTGAGAGTGGTGATTCAATACCACCTCTATATGCAAAGCTTGGGTGTGGGTTGTATTTAGTCTCTCTAATTCATCCTCGGTAAACATGATTGGGGCCTTGACAAAGATTGGGGAGATCAAGAAAGATAGGGATTCGGGACTTATAGAAGTGTTAACTTTGGCTTTCTATAGGATTCCCTTTAAGACTTGTCTATGTTTAGGTGAGGTTTGTATCAATTCTAAAATAGACATATTTATGGGAAGCTTTGAAAGATGATGTTTCAAATCGTAAGGGGTTAACACAACACTTTTACCCTTATCCATTCTATGAGATGCATTAGGGTTGCATGCTTTCGAAGGGTCGGGCAAAATGACCACTTTCTTGCTAGCTTGTTTGGCTAAGTTTGGGGGTTGATAGATCTTTCCGGATCTAGTCACCTCACCTACACTCTCCCAAAGGCTCGTTCCTAACTTGGTTCTACTTGGATGCTTCGGAGTACCGCGAATTTCTATAAAGGCTCTAGCTGGGGGTGAGACTCTAAGCGCTCTCCAGATCACTATTTGCTTGTCTTTTTTTATTATGATATAGAGTGGTGTGTGGCAAGTAGTGTGAACCGTATGCAATGCATGCTCAATCCCACGAGTTTGAGGTGGAGAAGACATACCTCTTTTTCTTTTTCGCTTGTGCTTGAATGATTGGGAAAAGGCTCTTTGAGTATAGCTTGGGAGGCTTCAGTTCTTCCGAGATGTGGAGCCTACCCTGCTCTATCAAGTCTTTGATTTGATTTTTAAGAGCAAAGCACTTGTTTGTATCATAGCCTTTGAGCCTATGATACTTGCAAAAATCATTGATAAATTTTTCCTTAAGCGGTACCCCTTTGGGAATGGCCGGGAGATTGATGAGACCCTAGGTTAATAAGATGTCTAGGACTTCCGTGAGTGGTTGTCATAGGTGAGTGTATTCCCTTTTCTAACTTTTTTTTTATTTTTTCTAAAAGGTTTTTGTTTGGAGGGCTTTGAGGGTCCGACCGAGCTTTGCTCTACCCGAATGTTTGCCACTTTCTCGGTCTTCACCCCACCTTTCAGTGCGTGTGACCCATATGCCCCTGGATTTTCAAATCGAGTTTTTTAAAACTCTACCTTTCCATAGATCTTAATATACTCCTTTCTTTAAATTTGCTTCAAGGAGTGAAGCTTTTTTTATCAACTTTTGAAAATTCGAGATCTCATGGAAGGAGAGGAGGGCTTTTAAATCTGTTTTGAAATTTTTCAAGATGTGCATATCCCTCGGATATGGGCTTTCTCACTTGGCCCAAAAGTGACCTCCATCTAACGATGAATGCGTGTGCATCCTCATTAGGTGCTTGTTTTGTGTCTCTCAAAGTGTTCAAAGTTTGTGTGACTTCAACGTTATGTGAAAACCTTTGCATAAAAAAATTTATCAAATCTTCAAAGTTGGCGAATTGGCTCAAGTCATATGAGGTCAACCACTTTGATGGGTTTCCTTTGAGAGAAAGGGGGAACCAGTATATCCATTTTGAAGAGTCTTTTTTCTTCTTATAGGCTCTTCGAGAAAAGAGCTAAAGGTGGGATCTAGGATCTCCACTTCCATCGTACCAATGAAAATTTAGTATGTCATCGTCACTATCGGTTTGGTAATACGAAGGTAAGAAGTCCGATAGTGCATAGGCTCTTTTTCTCTTTTGCTTGCCCTCTTAATAGTTGTTGCAGGGCTTTCCTATCCCTGATGGTGAAGGATTTTGACTTTGGTTCCTCCTCCAATCTAGAGGCCATTTTGGTTTTCTTTACATGAGGGGGTGTCTTGTGAGCCCTCACCTGTTTTTCATGAGAGGAACACGATTCGACTGCCTCAACCTCTTGGCTTAGAGCGGCGATCTTTTCCTCTATATGTTTGAGTTTCCTTTTTAAGGAAACAAGCGAATCATCCCAGTTTTTGCAATGCTTTTTGAAATTTGACTTGAAGAGCACGAGGCTCGGCTACACACCTCATATGAACCTTTCGAACTTGACATTATTCGAAAAGATTAGACCTGTGCACAAGAAATGAATTTAAACACAAAAGTTTTTCAAATGAGCGAATTTTGGGAAAATCGACACCAAGCTTGATGAAATCCTCAAAGACCCGAGTCTCACCGGGCGTGCCAATTCTGTAGATGTGAAAATTTTATTTCAAAGCCTATATAGAGGCTTGAAAAAATCTTTTCAATCTCCTTCGTTCTTTCGCGAGCGTGCTAGGTAGTTTCACTAAAACTAGCAAAAGTATACTTCTGTCTTCATGGGGCGATTGTGGCTAAGCGGGATCTTTTCATCTTAGGCCTTCTTGAACCAATGCTCAAGGGTCAGCCTAGACACTTTGAGGATTAATTTGAGCTGAATGTACATTTCCAAAATTCACTTGAAAGATAATTTTGATAAAACAATTCATGCACTTAGTCTAGAGAGTGAAATTTTTTTCAAGTTCTGAAAAATAGAAACCGGTTCTGTTTTCAGAGCTTGTTTCCGAATTTTTTTTTAATAGCTTAGAGATCTCCAAAATTCATGAAAAATTTAAATTACATAGAGAATAACACAAAGATTGTAAGACTATTTTTATTTTGTATTTTTGTACTGTAGATTTGCAAAATTAAATCTGGAAAAGACTACTACTTAGGTGTTTCAGAATGTTCTATTACAGAAACACAAAGGTCGAAAGAAACATTTGTATTTCGGTGCACAGAGATCCAATTTCTATAAATTTAGTCTTGTTACAAATATATAAATGTTGGCTTTCTAATGAGACTAGTTCCATCAAATTTGGCTCACTGCAAACAAAGTTATGGGAAGATTACCCAACCTGTATTGCAAGAAAAATAGACTGTGCAGAACTGAATGTGAATTGTCCTATCTTTCTCTGTTTTTAGTCAAGATGTTACATGGCCTTAAAATTCTTAAAAATTTTATTTCAAGTGGGATGGTGTGTGTGGATTCGGTGTTCAAAATTTTAGATCATTCGGAGTGGTAGTTTAGAAATGAAAAATGCAACAACAGACATATGCGGGATGCTGGAAAATAAAGTTTCATTTTTTTTTAAAACATATGTACACGCATTTATCCAAAATTAAAGCAATCCACAACTAAATTACAGTAAATGACTAAAGGAAAATGAATGTAAATACAAATTTAGCTTAAGCATAGAGGGGATTAGGAGATATAAGAGTGTATAGAATATAGAGAGGTAGAGGAAACCTGAAATCAAACAAGTAGAATGCATAAACGTAAATAGAATGAAACGGGCAACATTTCTACTCTATTACAACATAGGGGGAGACTAAAACTCCATTAATACAACCCCTTTAAAAATGAATAAGAGGAAGAAAGCATTAAAATTAGCAGGAAAGGAAAAGAATACACTTACACTTCCTTTGATTGCTCACGGCTCCAAGGAAGGGGATGTTCCCTTCTTCTTCTTCTCTCACTCTCTCTTTTCTCTTTCCCTCTCTCTTTGCACCACCTACTTTCTCTCTTATTAAAAACATGACTTTTGAAAACAAGCTTATTGTTTTGAAAATTCTGAAACAGGCTTATATGTATTTTGAAAACATTTTGGGTGTTTACAATAGCTCTTGTAATTGGGCTTATAATTCCTTTTACTTGGCAGATGACATCCTAAACAAAGCTTTAACATTGTTTGTGTACCCGATTATAAGTTAATTACAAACTCGATTTCTCATTCTAGAGGAAGTTCCGAAACTACCTCACGACAGGAATAGCCTCAAGATTTGGTTCATCCTTATCTAACTGTCACTACCAAATAATCTTCACAAGCTTCTTTAAGATGATGTGAGGCTCACATGACGGATGTAAATATGGTCAAGTGGCTAGTAGGTTGGCTCTCAACTATGAATGGAGGTTGTCCCCATATGAAGAAAGTGACACACTTCCATTTGTAATCAATAATTCATCATAGATATAAAGAATGTTGGTAACTAAAGGATGTGCACCATATTCCTCTTTTCAATTGTCCTGCAGGCTCAACATCATGTATCATTGCTCTATCTCGGTAGTACCATCTATCATGTACCTATGGGACATTCATTATGTTGATATCCCACCTAATCCCCCCCCCCCCCCCCAATTCAGATGAGGTTTGTGACATGCTAGCATGTGTATGAGAAAGCTAAGTAGCTAAGTTGCACGATCTCTCTACAGGTGACTCATGCTGCCACATCTATAACATATCAAATTTGGTTGATTTATCTACATGGTGCTTCTTGAGCCAAAACTAGAAGGATAGGGAGGAGAATATGGCTTGTGACATGCTGAAGTATACTTCTTAAATTCTTTTCGAGGTTTAGGCCCCTTACTACTCGAAACCATAAACTCTTTTTCTTTAGCGTGAGACTTAAGGATAGCAGTCTTAATTTCCAAAGCTTAGTCATACATTTCCCCAAGCAACCATACTATCAACCCTACTATCCAATAAAAAATGGTGGAGTCCAATCCTTTATTGAAATATATCTTTGCATAGTCATCTTCTATTGGTGGGTACAAACTTTAACAACTGAGTAAACTAATTAATATATTCCTAACTAGCTTGTCACTTTGTCATAATTAGAAAAAAATTGTTGTTAAGCATCCCAAAATGAATAATAAAAAGAAATGGGAACGAAATGCTTGTTTGAACTCAATCCAAGGCCAAATCCTTGTTAGACATGCTTGTTGAACTTTCTACCAATACATTGCTCTGTCATTGAATAGAGTAGCGGTATCAACCTCCATGTTCTTCTTCATCTGTACACCTTAAAGCATTAAATATCATTTCGAGATGTTTGATCCATGTACCTAGGGCTAGTACAATCCCCATCAAAACTGGTGTAACCAATATCAGTCAACTCCTTCATACCCACCAACTTAGGCATGCTTGAGCCTAGTCATGAAGCTCTTCATATTGCCTTTTTTATTTACCTTTTTTATGAAAATTCATATTTAGCCAACGATTATTTAGAATCTAAAGACTACATTCCCACTCTCATTGTCGCAAGCCCACAAAATATCATAAAAATTTAACCATATGTATTATGGTCATATTATTATTATTTTACTTAATACAACCACTTTAGGTTATGTTTCATATCTACCTAGGCTTTGATACTAGCTTTTGTAATGATGAACGGAACTCATCTAACATGGACATGTGTCTCATCCATACAACGTGGCCAAATTCTATAGACTATTGACAAGTCAATGATGATATAGCCCAAACAATACAAATATAATCACTATCGTGTCCAGATATAACCACGTCATAGTAGGCCCTAATCCCTCCTTTTATCCCGATGCGTGGCCTCCGATAGCCACAACACAAGCTAATTAGATCTCAAACCTTG
Source organism: Brasenia schreberi (assembly GCA_036023115.1). NCBI lineage: Eukaryota > Viridiplantae > Streptophyta > Magnoliopsida > Nymphaeales > Cabombaceae > Brasenia > Brasenia schreberi. The sequence goes on along the minus strand of JAYKKT010000085.1, from coordinate 7,528,517 downwards.
ACAGACTATAAAGTAAATGGTTTCTAGAAACCACACTAATAGGGTCATACTTTCACACAATTATGTAAATAATCCTAAATCATATCATGCTACTTGGGATATCTCTCAATCTCATTGCATCCATAACAATCCACAATACATTTTCACTTTTTGCTCCCATATAGAAATCAGACTTCAAACCATCTTGGAATGGCCCAAAAACTCAATGTGGATCTGTTTGGGGTCAGTCAGGAACCAATTAAAGGTTTGAGCTTAGTTTCTGTTATTATGTTATGAATTTATCCATAACTGCCAAATCTGAATTGTGTCGCCCAAGGACACACAAGATACTATGTGTCCGATATGGCCTAACACAATACGAAAAGAGGGGGACACGACACGCCCGACCCGAGTCACCAACAATTGTCTGTTTTGGCCAAAATCTATCATTTCTGCTGATGTTTTCGGCCCATAAAGATTGGGTAAGGGGATTAGACTCCGTTACCATCATTTTCCCTCAAAGAATTGTCAACAGCAGTGGTTCGCCAGATTGTATCGACAGAAAAATCACAATGGAAGAAAAAACCTATTTTATCTCAAATCCGATGAATCTTGCCATTTTTTTTATTGTTTTGGCATGCCCTCAATGCACCAAACAACTCGCTCGCTCCCTTTCTATTCTTCTACTTCCATTTTCACCCTCTTTGTATTTCTCTCCGTCTCTCTCTTTCGTGCAGGTTCCTCCTTGCTCTCACCCCTCCTTCCCCCTTGCTCTCACCCCTCCTTCCCCCTTTGAGCAACAACAATGATGTTGTTGTAGTAGGCCAGCCATCGCATCACTGCGGTGGCCTCAAGCCAGCCTATAGAGCCGCTATTGTGGCTCCCTAACTGGGACCCCAAGTCGGGTCCCATGCAAGTCGGGTCAGGCTTTCTCTTTTTTAGCCTTGCTTGCCTACTCCCAAGGCCATCGACCCTAGTCACATTGAGTTGTGCATCTCACTAAAGTTCTTGATGCCAAGACAACATAACTTGTTGCTCCTCGGTTGTTCATTTATAATCTCGAGCTAATTGTACCTCTACCTTGCCCAGGAAGGCAGCTTTTGATGTAAGGATGTTGAGACCGAAACCAGCTCAAGAGTAGTCATTGATGACCTTAGATGTTTGAGGTCAATGATCTTACCATCAATAGCAGCGAAACAAGTTTCCTATAGTTTCCATACTTATGATGTTGTTTCTTTGAATCCAATAGATACCTTACTTTGAGTGTGGGAAACTCAAGCTAATTAATTGGAGAGGGAGTTGACTTGCTCTTGGCATAATATGGTTGAATTGGGTCTACGTTGAAGCTTCGTGAAGTGGTCGAGCCTCCATTTGATCATAGATGATATATATTGTAATATGACAACCTTTGTTTGGCCTCCTTATTAGCTGAAGTAGAAGACCTCCATCTACAATATTCGAAGATCAATTCAAAGCCTTGGAACAACACCAAAAAGTATTTCCATTAGAGGGTGTGACAATTGTTGGGTATCTATTATAGAAAGTAACATTTAGACCATCCTCAAGATAGGATATCTAGGTGTTGGAGCTCATGATGATACGTGATTAGACACCTCCTAGGCTTGGCATATTGGCAAACTACTTAACTCATGCTTTCTACTTTCTACTAGGAGTAAGAGAAGCATCAGGACTAGAGCCTCATGTCAAACTGTTGAAAGCATTATGCATAACATGATATCCTATTAATGATAAAAGAGCAACTTTTAATTATGCATTATATCAAAATATCCTTACCGAACAATTATATATAGAGACAAGATGGAGATTACTCTCACTCTTGTGAGAGTTTCTTCCTACTCGATCTTACAAGAGAGTGTCCAAGCACGATCCCTCATAAATGTTGGGTGTCGGATTGCAGTTGGTCGCATCCTTGCCATAATTGGAGAACTTCAACTTGTAGAAATCTACTGGTTGCGATAGAATACCAACACTACAACCAATCCACCAGACAACGAAGCTAACTGACTCACTTGGACAAAGGTACTGTCGAGATTTGTTATGAAGACCTTGAGCCATGATAGCCAACTATATTTCTTGAATGCATGCTGTATGTTGAGTTTACAATGGAAGAAAGACCCTATTGTAGGCCGAGCTACCAAGGGAGATAGTGATGATAATAGGGTTTAGGTTCAATCATGTTGAACCTTGATGAAGTAGAAGCCTACAAAATAGCTACCTCACAACAAAAATCTTAAATAAGTCCAAGAGATGGATATTCCTAATTAGGTGTAGCATGGTCAATGAGATAAGATGTCTAAAGCACAACGAGATGAAATCTCAATGATCCCAATCCTTAGCCGAGAGGGAGTTGAGTAATAACAGTCGTGACGCGACATAGAGAAGCCCTGAGAGAATCCAACATGAGTTATATTGCCCGTGCGTTCGGGAGCCCAAGCTCTAGAAAGTATAAGTGGACCAGAGTTGTAGGAATCATAGTGGACTACCAACCAGATAGGAGACTTCTATCTAATCCACTTCAGGTACAGAGTTTGCTGAGTGTATACCATTGCAAGGAAGAATGAGATAGGCAACAACTTTATCCTAGACATTATAGCCAAGATATACTACAAAAAGTCACCATTTACCATGGTACCTACCCCATATGTAGGCAACAAATTGGTTGAAGCATAGCAAGAGAAATGCATGATGTTCCTTGTCAAAAATAAAGCATGCTTCTAAGTGCTTGCTGATAAAGTTGTAGTAACAACTTGAAAATATCAAAATTTTGGCCAACAAGAAAGGTCGGCTCCACACTGTTGATTGGAATACTAGTAAATGAACCAAACATCAAAGGTTGTTGGGGATATCATCCCATGCGGAAATTGAAATTGGATGGCTAGGTAAATAACATTATGAGATCATGGATGCCACACTCTAGTAATAAATGAGACTTTTATTCCTGAACATGGTCCACCCAATCCATGTATAGATGGTTGGTAGAAAGTCATAAACAAATAAAGTTCAAAAATTGAGAGGCTATAAATCCATCTCGAGTTAGAGGTAGAGATGTGATATGGAACTTCTTTTGGCCTTCCTCTAAGGATGCAACTGGAGAAGAATGCATTAGCATTAAGGTTGAAGGAATCTATGATAGACAAAGGGGCAAGAACAACAAGGTTAGACAAAAATATATGATCATAAAAGTGATGGCATTGGAAAGGAAGAAAGTCCAAACCCTTTTTATACAATAAAAAAGAACCCTCAATAAAATGGTTTCCTTAAAAGGAACGCTCGAAAATTAGATAGAAGGTTTTCATTTTAAAACACTTCTCTGAACAAGCTCCGGATGAGTTGCACATAGGTAATATGTGAATACTGAAAATTGTATCAACGCAGAAGCCTCTAGAAGGAATCTGAGGGCCATGCAAACAACACAATTATAGATCTAATGCCAAAGACATGACCTTAATCAACCTACTAAGTGACTGAAAGTGGACTATATAGAGATAAAAGTAGAGATATCACTAAAGAAGAAATGGATGGAAGACAAAGGAACCCCATCTATAGGAAGGCCAGAGGAGCATCAGAAAAAAAAAAATCAATCAAGCATTAGTTAACAGTATTTCCCTATTCTAGATGCATTTTCTTTATTTTACCTTAGGTTTTTGCTTTCTGGTTTGTAGTTCCTTCATAGATCTTTCTCACTAAAATGAACTTTTCTTTCTTCATCTTCAAAAATATATCAGTTCTAGATTTCTGAGTATGACCCGCATCAACCTTATCCACACTATCATTTCTAAGACATTTCAAAGAGAACCTAGGATACTTGACTGAGGATTTCCAAGGGCCTATAATTGCCTGAGTCTTACAGAAACCCTTTGAGAAACGAACGCAACATTCTTTGCATGTCCTGCACCGCATGGATTCTTAAGAGTAGGAAAGCCATGTTATTGAAGGCGAGTCAGTCAGTCCTCCGCGGCGACAGCCATAAAAGATTCATGAGAAAAAGATAGACACGAGTGTGATGATTTTACAACATAAAACTTTCACCATGGTTGATAGGTTATTGGACTGCTATCTAGTTCAAAGGTTTTCTTCTTCTTTTTTTGGTAGAATAAGGAGGTGGAAGCCATATACGCCACGAGCATCAAACTCATGACCTTCTTCACCATTTCAGTTTACCCCCTAGGCAGGTGAGCTATTGATGGTTCTGTTCAAAGATTTGCTTAATGTTTTGTTTACATGATAAGGTCCTGTTTCATGATTCATATCATTGTTCATTGGGTGGGGAAACCATAGACACCATCATAGTCCTTTATCTGTCAGAGAACCCAATGAGCAAAGCACAAGTGTTGTTGTGTCTTGTGTGAGTGCAATTACAGTTGTTTCGCTCGTTGAGTTCATTGATATGAGGCAACCAACCAATCCTACTATAAGATTGGCCAGTTGAACAATGGATATATTGGAAGACTGTTCAACCAGGCAGAACCCTAATATTCAATCGGACACTTCTAGTCGCCCTCGGAATTGAACTCCTAACACCCTGTTAGAGAACTCGATGCTCCATTGTTACACTTCTTTTGTTTTGATTCAATCTCCACTTTTGCACCAGATATAGTCTTACATTCTTGACATGGCGTTCAGTGGTTTAAACACGTAAAGGGACTGTCATATTTGATTTTTCTTGCAAAACCTTAGGCAGCTAAACGAAGAATTTAGCATTGCATGAAGTTAAAGTAAGTCCATAGGCATGGTTGGGAGTAAATTTCCAATTCGTTTGATGGATTCTACGTGTTCCATGGGTCAAGAGTTCTATCTTTACAACAAAATTGCACCGGAAATTAAACTCTTTAACTTGAAACTATAAAATGAGCTTAAATTTCATTTTTCACCCAAGAGATAAGCAAGGATTTGTAGCCTTTTACGTCTAACGAGATAGATCATGTTTGGTTTATGTAATTGACAAATAGTGTTGCAATACCTCGGCTTGTTTTAAATAATGAGAAAACAGTGCAAGCCGCAAACTAGCAAGAGCTTAACAAGATGAGTCATGGACGGTATCAGCATCATTGCGTTTGACAGCGGTAGCGAGTGATGAAAACTAGAAGCTAACATCTGAAATTCGTAATGCAACTCGGACTGGTCGATGGTAGATGCATCATATTCTCCAGCACCATGCAAGTTATCACTTTTCCTGGATATTGTTTTCCTTTTATTTTAGCTAAACAAGTGCCAAATGATAACCTTGGTTTTTAAACCCAGTGGAACAAGTTTTCGACGTTTTGAGGTCTTACCATTAGGTAAATGCCGGCGTGTATGCACGAATTTTAACTTTCACTGGAAAGAACCAACACTCATGATGCAATTTATGTATTTAATGAAATATAACTTGATCAATTTATGAGGCGTGGGATTAAACTGGTACAAATTTGACTTTTTGCAATAAATAACGAAACAATTCCAGCCAGAGTAAGGATCGACTATCGAGCATTAAGGGTTGTTCTTGATTGATCGTACGTGAAACTGGATTCTTGTATGGTAAGTATGTGGTTTACCTAAGCGAGGCTCACTGTAAGTCCTGGTATGGAGAGAGAGAGAGAGAGAGAGAGAGAGAGAGAGAGAGAGAGAGAGAGAGAGAGAGAGAGAGAGAGAGAGAGAGAGATGCTGAAAAAAGAAAGAACTTTTCTCATTAACGCTTCATGGAACTGGTTTACAAGGTGGTCTTTCAGGAAGGGAAAAGATGCACTGAACTGTCAGGAGTTTTCTGTAGTCACTCGATGGCTGCAGTTTGGACTCACAAAGGGATTGCTTCAATCGAGGCTCTCAAACGGTCTTGACGCATAGGGGGAGGTTTCGGCTGTTTTCTCATTAACGATGAGCAATAACTCGGCCTTCAAGGAGTTGTAACTTTAGTGCATTGGGGAGAGACCTGTAGATGACGTTGGCGCTCATGATTAGCTAGTAAAATTGGGCCGCTGATTACCGACTTTCCTACATTTAGGAGCCTGTTTGACTTAAATCTTTTAAATACGTCTATAGACATTATGGTTGATATATTCTTCTCCAGCTAATTCTAGTATTATGTTTTGGTTAAAATAATTTTTTTAATTTTGATATCATTCCTTGTCACCAAGTCTTCTCGTTCTCATCTTTCATACATCTAATAAAAGTAAGACCTTAGTTTTCCTACCTCTATCATTAGTAATCTTAACAATATCTCATTTTGAGTTGAGTTTTTTTATATAGATACTCCAAGTTTTGGTTTTTGTTTCACTAACGACCTTCTTTTATTCTTTCTTTACATTCTTACCTTCTCAAGTTTCGTTAGTCTTGTTATCACAATGCAATTTGTAGTCTACCTTCTTTACCTTAATTTTATCTTACACCACTTCACTCCACTATCAAGTTTTTTGTGCTGGAGTCTCGGTTAGATTTACCTAACACATCTTTTTTTATTTTCTTATTATGCTTAGCCATATTATTGCATGTCAAAAGTTGTACCTATATAATTTCAAGCATCTATTCAAAAACTTTCTTTTTAAATACATCTTTCTCATTTTTGAGGTTTACCGTTTAGTGTAAGTAGCTTTATCTACTCTTTGCCTATATAGATAGATAGATAGATATCTTAGTATCTATATATGTATATGCGTGTGTATTCTTTATAGGTTGCATAAATAGTAAATTTTAATTCTCTATCTATCTACTATATATATACTATATATATATGTATAAGCAAGAGGGTTTCCTTCTTATATAAATATAAGATTACAACCTTGCAATTGAATGAATCTGGCCATGAATATTAAACTAAGGACTCATCGAGAGCTTTCGCACAATATAGAAAACACGAAATTCTGTAAACAAACAAGGGAGTTATGGCTAGAGATGTCAACTAGGGCTGGGTCAGGAGAGGCCAATTTTGACATCTATACTTCCAACCTCCTCCTTTGTTCTCAGCCGCCTTCCTCCACACTTGTACACTCATTTTACACGAGCTGCCACCATCACTATCATCAATGCCTCCTCCCAACCAATAGTTCTTGTACATACATATATATACATACATATACATATATATGTGTGTGTGCCTGTGTCTGTGTCTGTGTGAGAGAGAGATAGAATGTTAATTGTGATTGATAGAGACAGCCTATTTTGACTGCCATTGGCATTACAAAGAAGGGAGCCAAGAAGGATAGCCACAGGTAGTGGAGGCCTGTTGAAGTAGTGGAAGGTGGCCATGACCACCTTACATGGGCCCCCAAGTCATTTGTTATATGGTGGTAATAACATTCGGGCCAGCGGGCTAACTCAGCTTCGAAAATGGGTCAGAAATTTCTTCTGACCCAGCTCTGCATTTTTTTAGCCAAGCCCGTTTTGACATCTATAGTTATAGCCTGTCTGAAGTCAACCGGGTAAGCCTAGTGAGAAAAGTGAACCAACTTTTATGACCTCATATGCACAAAGGGACCAACTTAGTAAACTTTTGTGTGTAAATTACCTGAAGACCATCCTAAATCCAGAGAAATTGACCCAGCTGAACCTTCATCTTTCCTTGCATCATGAATGGGGAGAGGCCATCAACTTGGCTTGTGTATGACTAAATTTGAGAGGAAACTCTGCTTTCTTTTGATATTTGACTTGATAGAATTGTCCCAAACGTACACATGAGGGCGAGATGTCCTGATCACTTGTTGAAATTTTAGATTTGGTTTCAATATCGGATCTTTGACGGTCAATTTGAACTGAGTTTAACTTTTTGATGCTCTTTTTTTTTCTCTTTAGAGATCAAAATTTCATACGCTTCTCATAAATAAATATTCAAATTTCTTTTACCTTTCAAAGCAACTTCTTTTAGTTTTAACTTTTCAAAGAAAGTTTGAGGTACTTACACGGTCCAATAGAAAAACCATAGACTGCACTTTAGAACTCACGGAGTGAGAGAGGTGACTAGCGCTTTGAAGAGGAGTTTTGTTAATCTTTAGAGCCTCTTTCATACCCAAGAGTAGTAGGATTTTTATGTACCTCTACAATCTTAAAATTAAGAACTCAATTTCACTGTGACTGCCAGCATAGAATTCCCCTTTCTATCATCCAAAAATAAAGAGAACTGTCTCTCGACATAGAACCTTTCGGTGTAAGGTTAGTGAATGATAAGAGTCTTTGAACTCTGATTCGAGAGTTAAGGTTGGAGCACCAAATCAAATTCGCTTTTCCCTTTGTCGCCATTTTCGAATATCACAGCCACGAGACGTGCTAGCCAATTTGAGACACACGAAGCTTGTCTGTGGCAGACACTACTGCAGAGGGGGCAAGGAAACAGATTGTGGGTGCTCTTGTCTTCCATGATCCACACGGCAGTAAAGGTGCTCATACACTCGTGATAGAGCGAAAGCCAGTAGGGATGGGAATGGGGCGGATCGGGGATGGCATAGTATAGCTGTATAAAGACCCATACCCTAACTTCAATTGTCTGACTCTACCCATCTCCAGTACCTGTGGGGACGTAGACCGGGCTGGGCTTATTCTTTTTCTTGTGCCACATGACCCAATTCTAACTCCATAACATTCTTACAATCAAAAGTATTTTTTATCAAAATCATATCATTCATAAAACTAATCCAAATAATGAAGAACTTTTAAGATTAGATAGTTGAAATTTTAAAAGTTCTCTCTCTCTCTCTCTCTCTCTCTCATATTACTGTGGGGCATGGATCAACTACTTCTTATCCCAACTCAACCTACACCTACTCAAACATATTCGGGTTTCTCCACCCCAAACCCGACCTAGTCAAACCGGGTGATCCCTGCCCCTCAGGTTGGTCCCATGTGCCGGCCGATATTGCCATCCCTAAAAGACAGGTGCTTATAGAAATGGTATAGGCAGACCCCACCAATTGAACAACCACGTCCATCACAGTGGAAGGAGGACAGAATATGTGAAAGCTATATTTTGTTTATCATTTTCTTTATAAAAAAAACATGTAAGTTCAATAAACTTGAGTTCATGGCAGTATATCTTTATTTGATAGAAAAAGGGGTACCTGATTTGGAACATTAGAAGGTGGTCCCTGTGAAAAAATTGGAACTCCTATTTTGTCATTCTTTTATCTAAAACAAAGATCATGCATGTCGTTTTAAAATAAACCACCTCAAAGTCAATGGTAAGTCATGGCGGGGCCTTTATTCAATAGACAAGCTGGTCCCTTACTTGGAATATTGGGAAAGAGATGGTCCCCACAGGAAAATGGAGCTTTCTGGCTCCAAAGGAATGCAAATCCGCCACCCTGACACCTTGAAATGAAACAGGACACTTGACTTTTGTACGATTTCCTGTTCGATTTAGGGATGCGACACGAGGAAGGGTGAAGTATCTACACCACATAGATGCCAATCTCACGAGTTACTCTACAAATAATTGTTTTACAACCAAGAAAAATTGTCTTGCAGGTGAAACAACTGTATAATATATAAGTTTGAGAAGCAAAAAGCTTTGTCTAGAAAAAGCTTTAAGCTTCAGAATGCTGACCAAAGGATTCATTCTTCACAACGAAACAACTTGGAATTTGAGAAGTCTTATTCTCACATTCTTCTCAAGTTATAAAGACCAATTGCATATCTCAGCCACACAGACACACACACACAGCAGAAAACAACAAACATAACTGAAGAGAAAGCAAATATAAGCTTGCATTTGGGTCGGAATGAATATGGGGGGAAGATAATTCAAGTTCTAACTCAAATTGTCATATTGGGATATGAACAGAAAGATAACTATTGAATTCCCCATCCTTCAAACACTCTGCTCAAGACTTCCACCTTCTGAGGTGTGAATTTCAGATCTCCTAACAGAATGTAAGCATCCATGCCCTACCATTACCCAGAACACCACTCCAAGTCTCTCTCAGTGCTTGGAACGGCCGGAAAGCCAGTATTCGAAGTGAAGTCCATCGCCTCATCTTCCCGACCCAAGGAGCTGGACTAACTCTTCTCTATCCATCATGAGATTCCTTCACTCACCAGCTATCATATACCCAGATCTGCTAGCCGGTCAATCTCAGATATCTTATCGGCCTGCAAACAGGATATCCATTGGAAGGATCCCAACCTTACCAAGATCGGAGTTTTGCTAATGAATGAAGTCAACCCCCGAAACCCACGTTAACAAAGTCAGAAAAGCAGGAATAAGCATGAAATGATGGAAGTGTTGGTATATATAAAAGATGGGATTGAACTATTGAGGATTGTTCTCAGCCTCAAATGAATTCCTGAGAATCTACCCAGACACACCCTAAAAAGAAACTTTTTAATATTTCCAGGAGAAATAGTTGTATTATGTAGGTGTTGGTTTTGGTGCTCGCAGTGAACAGGAACACAATATTGACGAAGAAACTTGAGATTATATAAAAGCAACTACTGAAAGTGGGTTTCAACAAGATACCGAGCCAGGCACAAACAAGTATCAGATTCTTTATAAACATGACTTATTGAGCTTTCTTCTGGCAGCCACACTGGGTGGATTGTATTTACCTTTAGTTCGTTCGAGTCCTTCAGTTAATATCCATCGTCTCCTTCAAGATTCCACAAATTTGAAACTCTGACTGGAGCAAGTGGTACAAACAATACCAGGATGACGGTTTGCAACTTTATCAGTTGAGGCTGCAGAATTGCAGACAAGGGATTCCACAAGAGAGCCATCTGTTACCAGAGCCCTTGGAAAATGGAAGGCAAAGGGCATCCTTCAAAAGGAAATCCATGGCATTGATAAGAAAATTGCCCTAAAATGCCTTGAAAATTTTTGATCTTCACTAGTTTGTCAAACACTTGAACCCTTTGCATATACTAAGCCAAATTCCGAAAAGAATGAGGCACAACAAGATATCAACAAGAAGAACCATCTTCACAAGGCGCCACCACGTTCTTCGAGCAAGCTCTTCGGGTCTGATCCTTGAGTTCAGGCTCTTCTGCATGGAGAATGCTGATGAACCAGTTCCTCTTCTGCTTTGGATCGCAGCAACATCTATCCTATGCCCTTGATCTACTGCCTTTTCCTGGCCCTCTGCCATGTCTTCCCTTACTTCCGCCAGCTCCGTGGAAAACTTCTCATACTTGAAGCTCTTTCCCAACAATGGCACCTCCGGCATTGCCGGTGAATTAATCTTGCCATCCATTTGGTTGTTTGAAAAGAGGTCCCTGGAGTCTTCATGGGAAATACATTGGTTAGAAAAGTTATCCTTGAGCCGATCGTAATCTACTCTTGGAACACTCTCTAGAGACGAAATCAGGCGGCAAAGAACTGGTGCCAGTTCTTCTCGGAGACGAAAAGATGTCAATCTAAAACTTCCCTTACCACCATTTTTCAACACCTTGAATTGATCCTTGACGTGCCCAAGGAAATCCTTAATACCTATTTTTCCTAGCCCTTCATCTGCGATTGCGAAAAAAACGTGACCATCTTCCATTAGGAACCCAAACGTCCGGTCCTTGACCGTCTGGAAGTAGCAAGCATGATTTGAAGGTGCTTGTTCTAAGCAAAGTGCAGCTAAGTTCTCAATATCTCGGTCTCCTCGGCTGTATTGAGCAACAACTTTTGCTTCTTTAGAGACGCAGCAATAATAGACGGTGTTTGGGATGGAACCCATCTGTATAAACCACAGAGAGAAGTTACTTTAGGAAATAAAGGGAACACTATGATCCCCAGATTCCGATTCTGATTCAGACAAAGAGAAGGGAAAGGTCGGATCTTCTCTCTTTCTAGCTTCTCGTAATTTGCCGATATGTCTTGCCTAAAATCACAAAATCCTGAATCTGCACATGATTCAAAGGAGAACTGCAATAGCTTTCGAGCGTTCCGTTTCGGCAGGAAAAGAAGAAAGCCCAAGTTGGTTTTTCGAATAACTCATGAATCTCCCACAAGGTTCAACAAAAACCACAAATATGAATTTGGTATCTCGAGCAACTCATAAGTCTGTCTTAAGGTCTAACAAAAGCCACAGGTATCACCATGGCTGCGATAGTTTCCTTACAGCCGGAGCCCTAAAAGACTAAGAAAAAAGGAACTTAAAACACCTGTAAATATAAAACGAAATAATCTATCCAGATAAAAGTCCTTCCCGTTTCAGGGTTTCGCTACAGTGACAAAAGGAAAACTCCTGAACAAAACGAGAACTCGAGCATGGAAGTTCTCGATTTCAGATCAAAACCCATCAATCCTTTCACAACAAGATCCTGAAGAAACCTTCGAAAGAGAAACACGTTTACCAAAACGGCTACTATTTCTTCTCCACAAGATCAACAAGCCAAGTTTTTCCTAGAATTGACCAAAGGAAGTTACGATTGAGCTAAAGAAGGTCGACCCTGAAATTCCCATCGACCCCCCCGCCATCTACGGGTTCGCGCAATGAGGGGAAATCCGGGAAAGCTGTTTGTTACAAGATTCCAGACTAAATTTAGGAGGCTTTTCCTTTTGGTGGGAGAGAAGGATAGAAGGTGTTTATTACCTGCGAGCGTCCAACTCTGCTTGACGGCATGGACGTGTAGTCGTCGATTCCCACCTAAAACGGCAAAAAGGAGATATGTTAACCGTTCGAGGAAATACCGCAACGAGAGCCAAAGAGAACGATTCCTCCTCGGAGTCCCAACTCCAAAACCAAATAAAAATGATCAACAGGTCGTCACGAACCACCAGAAGGACTCTCTCTCTCTCTCTCTCTCTCTCTCTCTCTCTCTCTCTCCCTTCATTCATTGATGTATGCTTTTTAAATCCATCAATATCTTTTTAGATATATTTCTAGGTTCGACATCCATCCCTTTACCTCTTCGAAAAAGTCCATATAGCCAAAAGTTTAGATCAAACATGATATATAAAAGACGTGTACAATATTTTATGAGTTTGACCTTAAATACTTATTCATCTTTGAGTGACCCTAAAACCATAAATATAGCATCTATGCCTTTGATTTTCTGATAGGTATATACTTTTATGGTTTGTGTTGTAGATCGAGATTCGCCTTAGTGTAGGTGGTAGCTCTAGTCTCCTAGGTATTAAATACGATCTTAGTAAATGAATGTGGTATTATCTATACTTCTCTATGACCTCGTGACCCCTCATTTTTTTGTTAAATAGCTAGAGCTTTTGAAAAATGTCAAAAGTTGTCTTTTCTTGATTAGATGACTAATGGACTGATAGGTATTATTACATTGCTTTATTATCTTGTACAAACTTCAGGGAAATGGTTGACATGATAATGCAGATGTGATCTATTGAACTTCTAGCTAACATTATTTATCATAATTTCATTCAGACACTTGCTTTTGAATGCCTAGCACTACATCACATGGAAGCATCTTTCAACTTGTCTTTTATACCAGGGCAGCATGACATTTGCTAGACATAACAGTAGGCATTTGATGAACATGTCCAACAGATTTTCCCAACTTTTTTCCTACATGCATCAATAATTTTACAAGTTTGAAAATCAATAATAGAAAGTTTTACTCATTTTTATTAGGATTAGGCTCTAGTAATTCAAGGAACAAGAAAATGCAGCTGCTACGATGAAAAAAAATCTGGAAATTGGAATTTAATCATCGAAAATGTTTCTTTCATTGAAAACGATAAATTGAGAGCAGTATGATAAGTAAATTGTCTTGGTTCTAGTTCGTCAAAAAACAGGGCTGGTAAATGAACGAAGTTGCTTGGACCTAGGGTATTTAAGGTATATAAATCAACAATTTTCGCCCCAAAGGAGTGCTGCTCAGTGGCTACTGGCTAAGGGGTGGCACTCTCACAAAAGATCAGGACTTCATTAACCGGGTGCACATCTCGTAGTGGTTTGCTTAACTTATTTAAAAAACATTAATTTCCCATTAATCTTGTCAGAAGAAAAGACTTTGAAAAAATTAAATGCATACGAACTATCCATATGCAAACTCTATCTAAACTAACCTCAAGAGTACTTAATTGCTCCTTATATGTTTTTTTTATCTTTTTTCTTTCAATCTCAATCATCAATATCTTTTAATGAAATGATTGAGATTGGTTTGGATAGATTTATATAAGAGTTGTTTGTACCTTTCGTTTATATATATATATATATATATATATATATATATATATATATATATATATATATATATATATATATATGGTCCCAAACCTAGATAAAGGAGGAGGGTTGTGTTAGGCTTCCGACAGCCAACGTAAAACTTTGTCGAATTTTTATACTATGGATTACACAAATTATGAGCATTGCTTTGGGGCGTCCCCGCTTAGCAACGCGCTATAGAACCCGAATGCAGTAATAAGTAAGCAAGGGCCACTACATTTTTCCCCGGATGTAGTAAATCAATTGCAAAGAGGGTTCCCACATCATGGACGGGTGTGGGTAAAGAAGTTAGTCCCACTACATTACCGCTCGAATGCAGTGAATAAATTATAGAGAGGGTCTCTGTATTTTCAAGATTCGTATGGACGGATGTAGTGGGGTAAGGAAGCTAGTCATAGATAATAAGATTCGTATTGGTTCTAGGAATATTTGAACATTATTCGGTAAGCTAATAGAGGTGATAGATACTATGATTCGGAGAAAAATTCATATTCTATGTTTACAAGAGACAAAGTGGGTTGGAGAAAAAGCAAATGAGATAGAGGATACATGTTTTAAATTATGGTACTCAGGTAAGGAAAAGTCTCGAAACGGAGTTGGTATTATCATAAATATTATCATATAAAGGATAGTCTAGTAGACATACAATGATATGGTGACCGAATTATGATGTTGAAATTAGTGTTAGGAGCAGAGGTTTTGAATATAGTTTGTGCTTATGCACCCCAAGTAGGCCTAGAAGGTAGTATAAAGACAACTTTTTGGGAAGAGTTAGATAAGGTAATTCAAAGAATTCCACAAAGGGAAATGATTTGTTTAGGAAGAAACTTAAATGGGCATGTCGGTAAAGAGGCATTAGGATATCAAGGTATTAATGAAAACTTTGGTTTTGGGGATATAAATGAGGAAGTTAGGGAGATTTTAAATTTTGTTTTGGCATTTGATCTCTTTATAGTCAATACAATCTTCAAAAAACAAGATGAACATTTAATTACTTATAAGAGTGGCTTATCACAAACAAAAATTGATTACTTTATTTGTAGAAAAAAAGATAGAGTTTGTTGTAAAGATTGCAAGGTAATTCTAGGAGAAAGTTTAACCATCCAATATCGACTTTTAGTTATGGATTTACAAATAAAAAAATAAACAAACAAGAAAAGAGTGCATCGAGCTATTCAGACTAAATGGTGGAACCTCAAAAGTGAGAAAGAAGATATATTTAAACAGAAAGTCCTTCAAGGAGATGCTTGAAATTATGTTGGTATACCTTATGATATTCGGAACAATATATCTATACATATTAGGAAAGTAGCGAAAGATGTGTTAGGTGAATCTAAGGGAGGTATACCGGCACAAAAAAAAGCTTGGTGGTAGAGTGAATAGTACAAAATAAAATCAAGGCAAAGAGGGCATGTTACAAATTACATTATGCTAAGAAAACTGGTGAAACTTTAGAGGCTTATAAGCAAGCAAAGAAGGAAGCGAAAAAAACTTTCAGTAAAACAAAAGCTAAATTTTGGAGGATTTATATAAAAACTCAACTCAAAAGAGGGTGAAAGAGATATTTTTAGGATAGCTAGGGCTAGAGATAAGAAAACTAAAAATCTTAATTTTGTTAGATGCATCAAAGACGATGACGAAAAAATTCTAGTGGCAAATGATGATATAAGAAATAGATGAAAGAACTATTTTTATAAGCTTTTTAATGAAAATAAAGATGTTAGTATTAGTTTAGGAGAGTCAGCCAAATCAGAAAAGTATATAAACCACAATTTCTACCGATGTATTCAAAAGAATAAAGTCAAAGAGGCTCTTAAATATATGAAGGGTGGTAAATTGGTAGCACTAGACAATATTCCTATAGAAGTTTTGAAAATACTAGGAGAGATAGGAATCACTTGGCTCACAAGACTATTTAATGAAATATGGAAAAACCAAAAGATGCCCAAGGAATGGAGAGCGAGTATACTTATACCCATATATAAGAACAAGGGAAACATTCAGAATTGCGCGAATTATCGAGGTATCAAGTTAATGAGCCATACTATGAAATTGTGGGAAAGAATTATCGAACGTAGGTTAAGACAAGTATCAAGTATAAAAGAGAACTTATTTGGATTCATGCCAAACAGATCTACTGTTGAAGCGATTCACCTTTTGAGACGTCTTATAGAACATTTTAAAGAAAAAAAGAAAGACCTTCACATGATATTTATTGATCTAGAAAAAACTTACGATAGGGTACCGAAAGAGGTTCTTTAGAGAACCTTGGAAAAAAAAGATATCCCATTGACATACATTAACCTTATAAGAGACATGTACGATGGTGCAGAAACATGTGTGAGGACTCACGAAGGAATGACAAACTTCTTTGAAGTTAATATTGGGTTACATCAAGGATCAACTTTAAGTCCATACTTATTTATAATGGTGATGGATGAGTTAACAAAACATATTCAAGATGAAGTGCCTTGGTGTATGTTATTTGCAGATGACATTGTGTTAGTGGAAGAGTCTAAAGAAAAAGTTAATAGAAAATTGGAACTATGGAGAAAAGCATTAGAAAGCAAAGGCCTCCGACTTAGTAGAACAAAGACAGAATATATGGAATGTAAGTTTGATCATTTGGTTACTTCAGAGGACATAAAAATTAAAATTGGCATACATTGCATCCCTCAAAAGGAAAGTTTTAAATACTTAGGGTCAATTTTTCAGAGTGATTGGAAGAATTGATGGAGATGTTACACATAGAATTAATGATGGTTGGTTAAAATGGAGAGAAGCATTAGGTATTCTTTGTGATAAGAAGATATCATTAAAGTTAAAAGGTAAATATTATAGAGCAACAATTAGACCTGCCATGTTTTATGGTTCTGAGTGTTGGACAGTTAACCATCAACATGTACCAAAGATGTTTGTGACAGAAATGAAGATGTTGAGATGGATGAGTGGTCATACAAGAAAAGACAGTATACATAATGAGGTTATTAGAAACAAATTAGGAGTGACACCAATAGAGGATAAAATGAGAGAATATTGTTTAAGATGGTTTGGACATATAGAAAGAAGATCAGAAGAAGAAATTGTAAGAAGGTATGAAAAACTAAATTTGGAAAGTATTAAAAGAGGTAAAGGATGACCACAAAAGTGTTGGAAAGAAACAATAAAGAATGATCTAGCTTATTGTGAGTTAACTGCTAACATAGCACATGATAGAGCTCTGTGGAAACAAAGAATCCATGTAGCCGACCCCGTCTAGTATGGGAAAAGGCTTAGTTATTGTTGTTGTTGTTGTTGATGATATATATGTATAACGTCCTAATTGTATCATGTCTTTTAGTGCATATTTTTTTCTAAATACTTCTAACATTCGATCTTGAAATTTAAATTAAAAGTATTGTTATATTTTTGTAATTTACATTTAATGCATCATGTATACTTTAATACAAATAATTCAAATCTTCACTATTGATCTCAAGATTGAACCTGTGCATTTAGAACTCTCTTTCTTTTATATGTATAGCTGCAATATATGAGTATCTAGGGTTGTAGACCCTCACCCAACCCAGGTCAACCTGATTTTACTCTCGCACTCAAGTTTAGACTTGAATCTGACCCTTAGACGGAATTATCGACCCTTAAATTGTGAGACAAGTTTTCAAGCCCCATGGTACGAACAATCTAATACGTTGGAAGGGTAAAAAGGATGTAACCTGCATGAGGAGCTACTTCTCTTCAAGCTAGGGGGTGAACAAACAAACCTTTTAAGTTCAACGTAATGAGTTTGATACTTGGATTGTGTATATCTGATAGGAAGGAGCCTACCTAAACTAACTTGCCTGTCAAAGAGAAAAAGATCATCTCATTAACACGGTACCATTTCAAAGAGGAGCTATGAGGGTGAGGACTAGAGAATTGCAGGGGAATACCTCCACTGATTGGAATCATAATTAAGTAAAAAGCATGAACGTATTGCGCCCTGGTAGCCGTGTGTGTTTGATTAAGAGGAGAATTGGTTCTAGTTTCGTAGTCCCAAATCTCATAATCAAACACCTTGTAAAGCACCTGTTTGCCTTTTTGCGAGTTGCTAAATTGCTTCTTCACCCTTATGTGTATGCTTGGGGGATGTTGAACTCCTAACCTTCCTCTTGAAGTTTCCTTTTAGCTGACCCCTAGTCAAGAGAGCCTTGGCTCCTTGTGAAGTGTGACATTCATTGCTTTCAACAAGGAGAAAAGTCCGCAAATACAAAGAGTTTCCCTCGTCATGAAACCTCATCAGGATGAGAGTTGTTTCGCAAAGCTTTTGAAAGAACCAAAATCAAGACTCGTACTAGTGGATTCTCGGAGAATTTAAGTGGTAAACCTTTTTGGTTCTGGTTGGATCTGCTCTAATTCAACATCGCTAATGAGACCGTCTGATGACAACTTCA